>CAWUFW010018740.1:0-210865 GCA_963921515.1 Calotriton arnoldi | reverse complement strand
CTTTAGCACAGAAGAGTAATATGGAACAGTCTGGCCTAGAGAGGGATATAAACATGCAACAGTTGGAAAAGGATGTACGAGCGAGGGAATTCGTTAAAGGGAACGAGGTGCTTTAGTCCGCGCCCCGAAAGTTTCCTGTCCAATTACCAACGGCAGCCCGCGCTGATAATTTTAACAGCTATGGACTTTCTCCATCCACTACCTCACATAACAATGGTGTGCCTCCTTGTAAAGTTATTTCATGGAACATCTCAGGGCTGCGGTCAAAGATAAATAACCCAGTATGGTGTAATTACTGTGATATACTTTGCTTACAGGAAACCTGGTCTAGAGAACCATCCCACATTAATGGTTTTAAAACCTTCGATACTCATGCTGTGAAGGGTTTAGGGGGTAGATATAAGGGTGGTCTTTGCACATATATTTATAATAAGCTGGTAACTAATAAAATAGAGTCCTCTCTAGGGGACAGATTTTATCAGATAGTTAAACTGTTTTTCAGTGCTCACCAACGTGTAGTCGTAGTCAATTTTTATAACAACTCTGCTCCAGAAGAACTCAATCAGGTGTTGAAAAATGTGGGTGGTGACCTGAGCTTGTTTTGTAATACTAGCTCAACAGATGTTATGATAATTATGATGGGAGATCTAAATTGTGCATTGTGTCCCTTTGAGGCTAATAGAATATGTGGCCATATGTATGAAGAAGGCTTTAGTAATACCCATTTTTGTCACACAGCGGCGGGGGAGTGTTTCAACGAATTTCTCGCTTGCACCGATCTAGGATTTGTGAACGAGCTTGTTTCAACACCAGCACCAATGCCTTACACATTTAATGGAAGGGGTTTAGCCTCTACAATAGATTATATTCTGGTTTCATGTAATCATGCATCCAGACTACTCTCTTTTGAGGTTGGTGATAACCCCCTGAGCGATCACTACCCCCTAAGTTTAATGGTTAGCTTGCCACTAAATATTCGATTGGAAGCAAGAAAACCACACAGGGGATCGGTGAAATTGAAATTGACAAAACTAATGGCTATACTATAAAATGGTCGATGGTGGACCCCTTGGTAATGACTAAACGTTTGGTGACTAACTGTAAATCTGCCATCGATATTTGCCTAAGTGAACTGGCTTCCTATGATAGTATTGTAGCATCTTACATTGAAATATCCAATGAGCTCAGGCAATTATTGTCAGCCCAACATCGTAACAAAGCTAAGGATAGGGGCTGGTTCAATACAAGGTGCACACAAGCGTATTCCAACTTGAAGCTTGAATTACACAGGCAGCCTAGAATTTTGAATAATGTCAGGATGGCAAGACTGGAATATAGGCAGGCAATTAAGGAAAGAAAGAGCCTCATGAGAGATGAAGCATGGGAATCCCTTCACTCGGCAGCAATGTTGAAGGACTGTGCAGCATTTTGGAGGGCAGTGAGGGCCCCGTTTTTAACTTCCAGCGATGGCCCATCGATAGAAATTGCTATCTCGGAAGAGGATTGGATCAGGCATTTCTCACAGGTATACAACGGCCCAGATAATCCCTCTCCCTCAACTGGTGTTAGCATAGTGAGCAATCATGTTAATGCTGATTTGAAATTCACTTTAGAGGAGGTAAATAGAGCATTAGCACTAAGCCAGGCTGGCAAAGCCCCAGGTCCAGATGGTGTTCCTGGGGACCTGTTTAAAACTAATACTAATCTATGGGAGCAGATTATAACGCAGGTTATTAATGCCAGTTGTCAAACTCGACTTCCTAAGACCTGGGGGGGAGTCAATAATAGTCCACATTTTTAAAAAAGGGGACCGTCAAAACCCGGGTTGTTACAGGCCAATCTCCTTGCTCGACTGTATGGTTAAAGTGGCGGGGCGTGTGATTCTGGAGCGTCTGCAAGACTGGGCGGAAGAAACACAGGTCTTATCAGATTTACAGTGTGGTTTCCGTGAGGGGTTTGGCACAACGGAGCAGTGTCTAAATTTGGCCATGCTAATAGGGAAATACACAAGGGCGAAAAAGGGTAGACTGTTCCTGGTCTTCGTGGACCTAACCGCGGCCTTTGATTCAGTTAGGCACGATAGACTATGGGAGGTCCTCGAGGCCTTAAAGGTTGACCCACACATTATTATCTTTCTAAGAAACCTTTATAACGGTGCATCAGCCAGTGTCCGTTTTGGCGTAGGGGGTGAGCACACGGCTGCCTTTGCCGTAAGGAGTGGGGTCAGGCAGGCCTGCGTGCTGGCCCCTTTCCTTTTTAACTTGTATATCAATGGATTGGGTGAAGCATTAGCAAATAGTGCACAAGATTTCCCTCAAGTTGCTGGTCGATCAATTCCGGTTCTTCTTTATGCGGATGACACAGTTTTAATGGCAAGAACCCAAATTGGTCTCCAGAGGGTCCTTGACTGTTTCTCAGTTTTTATGAAGGACCTTGGTCTTAGTACCAATATATCTAAGACGTTCGTAATGAGATGCGGTCAAGGGACCATGAGACCAAAAGATATATTTGTGGATGGTCAGAAACTAGTTTCAACTAAGAGTTTCTCATACCTCGGAGTACAATTTAATCACAATGACTCATGGGCTCAAACCATATCCACAAAAAAACTGTTGTTCATTCGGTCATCTACAGCCCTCGCAACTTTTTCAAAGAAATTAGGAAGGAAACCCCCGGGGGAGCTACTACAAATATACAAAGCAAAATGCATTACTTCTGTTATGTATGGAGCTGGGGTGTGGGGCCTAGCTAACACCTTGTTGTTGCAACAAGTTGAACATTCATTTCTAAGATTTATTCTATCTGTGCCACCAAGTACCTCTTCTTATGTTTGTCACGAGGAGCTTGGTCTCCCTTTTATTTCTGACCTTATTAAAATAGAACCGATACTGCTGTGGCACAGTATCTAGTCAAAGGAGCAGACACAGCTAAATAGGGAGATTCTGCAGGACTGTCTTAAACTAGATGAGGCTTTAAAGATTCCTTGGGTCAGGTTTGTGCGTGACTTTATGATTGATTTAGGTCACCCAGAATACTTTACCGACCCAAGGACTTTGCAGGCAATACCCCAAAAAGTCCTTAAAAAGGAGGCTTTATGCTTATTGGAAACTGTTAGATTGTCAAGAGAACACACAAAGCCCAGTGTTAATCATCACCAATTATTATTACCACATTAAGAATGGAGCCATATTTGTCATTTGTGCCAGGGACCTACAACAGATTGTTATTGACTAGGCTTAGGCTTAATACTGCCCATAGACTAGTGACTCTGCCTAAAATGAACGACTGGTCGCGACAGTTGCCACTGTGTCCCTGTGACAATCAATCCTCTCAGGCCATTATTCATTTAGTCCCTTTTTGTAAATTTTATTCAGAGTTAAGGAAAGTGTGGTTAATACCACTTTTAAAATCTCAGGGGCTGAGGCAATGTCGTCCTGCTCTGATAAAACTTCAGTTCCTGGAGAATGAACATGTAGCATGGAGGCTAGCCATGTTTTTAAAGAGAGTGCTTCGTTTAAGAAAAAGTTTTATTATTGATGAATTGTAACTATAAACGAACCCCCATTTTTAATATATATGGTCTTTTTAAATAATGAAATGTGTATGTATTTTAAATGATAAAATTGCATTGTTTATTGTGATTGGCTTTTTTGGTTTTTTTTAATTCATGGATTTTATTGGAAAATGTATTTTTCTTTTTTTGTTTAATGCTTTTATGATTGTTTTAAAAATAACAGTCGAATAAAGCTTTCCTTGACTTGACTTGACCCTTTCTTGGACCGCTGTTTTCAGACCAGACATTTCCCCACCAAAATGCAAAAAACATTCTAGAAGTCAATAATATCCAGGGGATTAGTTGATGTTTGGAGAACTTCCCATCCTGATGTGTTGGAATTTACTTTTTTTCCCTGGTTCACCACTCACATTCCAGAATAGACTATCTATTTCTTACACAGAATGTTCTCTAGTTTATGTTGAATGTGGAGAAAGGTTGTATCCTTATTTATGACCACGCCCCAGTTATAGTTGACTTGGACACCCCTACTGACACACCTCATCTCAATAGGTGGAGATTCAACAATGCCCTATTACAAACAATTTATTGAGCAATTTACAGTTTTCTTTAATTAATTATTTATGGTTAATTTTCCTTCTGACACCCAGATGAACTTTATTTCGAATGCTTTTAAAGCAACAGCCAGGGGTTTCATCATAGACTACAAAAAGAAAAAAAGCCCTTAAAGAATCCTCACAATTGTTAAAATAGATTAAATACTGTGAACACAAATATTTTTGCTCCAATAAAACAGAGAACCTGTCCAGATTGATACAATCTAAAATACAAAATAATAAGCAATCTTGGGATGGTGCCTGTGGCACTTTACTGAAAATTAACGCTAAATTGTTTGGTGGCCTTAACAAAGCTGGTGAATTACTGGCCAATTATCTGAAAATTAAGAAGTAAAAATCCAAGATAACTGTTAAACTGATAACCACGGGGCTATACACACTAGTGATTCCAAAATATTAGAATGTTTCATGGAGTATTTAGCTAAACTATACACTCCAGATTCTTCACCCACCATCAGAGACTTATATTTTTTTCAATCAATCTCTAAACCAGTTGATTATATGGTAGATCTTTCATCTTTAGATACTGCTATATCTGAGATGGAGATCAAAACAGCCATCACCAAGCTTCCAAAGGATAAAGCTCCCATTAACATTGGTTTCTCAGTTCATTTATACTCTTAATTTGCACACCTTTTAATTCCAAAATTATTACTTTAAATTAACTATTTTTTAACTGAAAAGCAAACGCAAGGCACTTTCTCTCAGGCTATGTTATGCCTGCTTCCAAAAACGGGCAAAGATCTATCTAGCTGTAGAAATTATAGACCCATTTCCATCATTAACACCGATTGTAAGATCTTTGCTTAAGTACTCACCCTGCGACTAAACCAAGTCATCCCTGGCCTAATCAGTAAACAACAATCAGAATTTGTGCTGGGATGGTACATTCCATTCAAACGGCCTCCAAATCCATTGCCCCTTTAGCTGCCATAACTTTAGATGTTGAAAAATCCTTCTGACAGTGTTAATTGGGATTTCATGTTCAGAGCTTTGAAATGGCATGGCTTCAATCCCCAAATTCTTAAATATATTTGTCTGTCATACTTTGCACGCTCTAGTTCTATTTTCGTTAATGGCAACCAGGCACAGTATTTTCCTCTGCATAGAGGCAACAGACAGGGTTGCCTATTATCTCCCCTTTTATTTTATCCTTAGAACCCTTCTTGGAAAAAATCTGCAGATCTCTAGCCTTTTCCAGTTTTAACCACAAACACATTAAGGTTAAATTTATGACATACGTGGATGCAGCCGCGGCCCATGCAGGTAAAGCGGTGGGGCCGGGTGGGGGGGGAGGGGGGGGATTTCGACAGACGACGATGGGGAAAATTATTTATTTAGTTAATTTTCCCTCGTGATCGTCTATTGAATCCCCCCCAACGCGACCCCACCGCTCTTACCTGCATGGGCCGCGGCAGCGCGGATGATATTTTGCTATTCATATCCAATCCGCAAACTACGATGCATGATTTTTTTTTTTATTAAATGAATATTCATCAGTATTAGGATTTAAACTTAAGATAGAAAAATCTGTGGTTATGCCATTAAACAAATATTGTCTTCCAGAAATGTTTAAAGACATTGGCTTTGCATGGAATTCCAAAAGTATCAAATGTTTGAGCATCTTATATTTTAATATTGTTGGACTTGGCCCTTTTTGGCTAAAGTTCCTTAAACTTTTTGCTTTCCCCCTAGACCTTTTTTCTGACATGGTGTTGCCAACTTAGATGTTTTGGCCCTTTGCCACTGCTGATCAGTGTCA
Source organism: Calotriton arnoldi (assembly GCA_963921515.1). NCBI lineage: Eukaryota > Metazoa > Chordata > Amphibia > Caudata > Salamandridae > Calotriton > Calotriton arnoldi. The sequence continues at coordinate 204,972 of CAWUFW010018740.1, read as the reverse complement.
AAGTGCAAGTGCTCCCTGTATAAAGTGTAAGGATAATTGGTTGTCCATGATTGGTATGTTTGCCGTACTAGTAAGGTCCCTGGTAACGTGCACTATGTGTGCCAGGGCTAGTAATGCAAATGCTACTAGCGGGCCTGCAGCACTAATTGTGCCACCCACACAAGTAGCCTTTAAAAAGAGAACTCAGGCCTGCCACTGCAGTGCCTGCACACAGTTTATTAAATTGCCATGTTGTCCTGGCAAGTGTACCCACTTGCCAGGCCTTACCCTTTTTATGCACATCAGACACCCCTATGGTAGGTCAAGGGTACCCCCCTGGGCAGGGTGCAGTGTATGTAAAAGGTAGGACATGTACTAAGGTGTGTACCATGTCCTAACAGTGAAATACTCTCCATTTCGTTTTTCACTGTTGAAAGGCCTTCTTGCCCATAGGATAGAATGGGGAAGGCTGTGAAATATGTTTTCAACCTATCTCCCCAAAGGCTTAAGATGGAGAGGTGAAGTTTAGTGTGCCTGAACTCACAATTTAATAACACATCTTTTTGTGAAGGTGGTTTTTGCATTGTGTGTTTAGAAACCACTCTTTTAGAAGTGGCTGGGTTTTTGTGTGTTAACATTATGTGTGTTTCTGCCAGGTTGTGGATTGACTGTCTGGATTTGAAAGTGATAGGCTCTGGGGAATGTCTTGACCCAGGGGAGGAGGTGAGACTGCAACAGGCTGACCTGCATCAGGAGTAGCCCCTGGAGGTGAAGAGGCCTGGGTTGCTGCCATAAAGCAATGGTTCTATCTCCTGCTGAGTGATTAAGGACCCAGGCCCCCACTATCAAAGGAAAGAAGGTGTCACTGGCAGGGAGATGCCCAGAACTGGTTTAGACAGGGGTCAGTGCCCCCTGAACACAAAGACTTCAAAGACATTGAGGGGTATAACTATGAGAGCTGAAACCCCTAGACTTTGGAAAATGGAATGGAACTGTTCAAGACTGGAACAGGACTGAAACTACTTCGTGGTCAAGAGGAACCTCTGCTAAGGGAGAACCGGCTGAATAGACTGAAGGAAAGTACTGACCCTTGCTGTGTGTTCTGTGGCTGACCTGCAGTTTGCTGATTTAACCAAGGAAGAGGCTAAAGGGACTTTGCTGTGTGCTGTGTCCTCCTGCTTGAAAGGACTTTGCTGTGCTGTGTCCTGAAGTAGCTGAACCACAAGGGCCCGAGGTGAGCTGGCTCCATGTTGCGGAAACTCAGGAACACAAAAGTTTCCAGAAGTGTCTCAGCGACGCTGTGTGCGTGTGCTTTGTGCAGCCTGAGACCTTCGTAAGAAGTGCCCTGTGATCGTGGGCACCTGGAGTCCAAGCGAGTCTCAGCGACTCTGTGTGCGTGTGCTTTTTGCAGCCTGAGTCCTTCGTGAGGATCGTCTAGTGATCGTGCACCAGGAATCCAAGTGAGTTTCAGCGACGCTGTGTGCGTGTGTTTTGTGCAGCCTGAGACCTCCGCGAGGATTGCCTTGTGATCGTGCACACCGGAAGTGAAGTGTGTCTCAGAGACGCTGTGTGAGTGTGCTTTTTGCAGCCTGAGACCCTCAAAAGAGTTGCCCTGTGATCGGGGGCACCAGGAGTCCAAGTGAGTCTCAGCGACGCAGTGTGGGTGTGCTTTGTGCAGCCTGAGATCTTTGTGAGGACCGACCTGTGATCGTGCACCCGGGAGTCCAAGTGAGTCTTAGCGACGCTGTGTGCGTGTGCTTTGTGCAGCCTGAGACCTTCGTGAAGACTGCCCTGTGATCGTGTGCACTCGGAGTTTAAGTGAGACTCCGCGACGCTGTGTGCGTGTGCTTCGTGCAGCCTGAGACCTTCGTGACAAGTGCCTTGTGACCGTGCACACCCGAAGCTCAAAGGAATCTCAGCGACGATGTGTGCGTGTGCCCTGTTGCAGCCTGAGATCTTCATTATTGCCTTTGGCTCGGACCAGCACCCTCAGGAGAGCTGAGTCGCCGGCCCGAGCCCGCCGTTGCCAGAAGCAGGACCTCGAACCAAAATCCCGTCGGGGGAGGGCCCGAGTTCTACTGCCCGGAATCAACTAAGTTGCAGCGGAGGCCCAAGACGCAGGAGCGGAGAGGAGAGCGAGGTCGCGCCCCCCAGGTAACGTGTATCGCTGCCTGGGGCAGGGTGCGGGCTCGGAGAGGGACGCTCTCGGCCTCTTCCATCCTTGCAGCGTGAGCCTCTGTCCAAGCTCATATTGCGGCCCGTACGTGCCAAGGAGTGTCAGTACCGGGGCCGGAGTGTGGAGAAGCATTTTAGTTACACCATACCAGTGTTGGGGGCATTATTTCCGCATAGCGAACTGCCGGATATTTGCATCACGCATCGCATTAGTTTGCATTACGAACTGCCGGATATTTGCATCACGCATCGCATTAGTTTGCATTATGAACTGCGGGATTATTGCATCACGCATCGCATTAGTTTGCATTACGAACTGCCTGATTGTTGCATCACGCATCGCATTAGTTTGCATTACGAACTGCCTGATTGTTGCATTACGCATCGCATTAGTTTGCATTACGAATTGCCTGATTGTTGCATTACGCATTGCATTATTTCTGCATAACGAACTGCTGATTGTTGCATTACGCAGTGCATTATTTTTGCATCACGAACTACCTGATTGTTGCATTGCATTGTTTTGGCATTACGAACTGATGAATTGTTGCATAACGAACTGCATTCTTTCTATATTGCAAAGTGTTTGATTCTCGCATTACGAACTGCATAGTCTTGCATTAGGACTGCATGGGAATCTAGAATTGCTCATTAATACCGCCAGAAGCCACAAGGGCTGGCTGGCCTAATAACCGGCCAGGAGAAATATTACAAGTACGCATATGTTGGATTTTTATCGTGTGGTCGCATCGTATATCTTTTTATATAAACTTATACTTGTTTTTCTATAAAACACGTGTGGAGTCCTTTTGTGGTGTCATCATTGGGTCACTGGGAGCGTGGTTGCAAATACTTTACACATTAGTCTTAAAGATAAGCCTGGCTGCTCGTGCCAAGCTACCAAGGGGGTGAGCAGGGGCTATCTGAAGAGGTGTCCTTCCTTTCCCTGACGTGGAATCGTGGGTCCCTACTTGGCCTAAGGTACCTACCTCAGCCAACCAGGGAACCGCGGGTCTAATATTGGCGGCAGTGGTTGGGATCCACCGTTGATAGTCAGCGGGTTTGTAATTTGAACGTGTATTTGCAAATTCACTCACAGTGATTGGTGTACATCACTAGGTAGCGCAGACCACGACGTAAGCACATATTGCATATTGTGTTGTGATTTTTGGTTCTATTTTTGAGCGACCTTTAAGCCACACATCATGTCTCAGAGGAGTCAAGTAGCCAGTGAGGTTGCAGAATTAGAGTTCGACATTGAGGCATTGCTTACCTACAAAGTTGATCAATTGAGGCAATTCTGCAGAGCTTTGGGATGTCCCATGAAAAGTAGCGCCAAGAAGGAGGAGCTGCAAATGGCCTTGAGGGCCTGGTGGGAAGCCAAAGGGGCTCAGGAGACGGGTGATGTTGAGGTCGATGAGGATGACCCAGGGAATGGATTTGGTCCATAGGATTTGCCAGTGGAGGGACCAGCGTCAGGGGCTGGTAGTAGCCGTTCAGGGAGGAGTTTTTCCCCAGAGGAGCTGGAGGAAAACCAAAGGGTCAGAGAGCATGAGTTGGAGGTTTTAAGACTTAAAACTCAAGCCGAAGAGAAGAAGCTGCTCATTGAAAGTGAAAAGCGAGCAGAGGAGAGCAGGAACGCTCTCGCCTTGGAAGAGAAAAAGATTCTCTTAGCTCATGAGTTAAGCATGAGGGAGCTGGACATCAAGGTTAAACAGGTGGAGTCCAGTGCAAATGGTGGCAGCGCACAGCCAGTGCCAAGTGTGGATGAGTACAAGCGTGCACTGGATGATTGGGTGTTGGTTAGCATGGCAAGTGATTTGAAGGGGTTGCTCAATTTGGCCCCTGGGAAGCCTAGGCTCGGTAATTGTTTTCCAGGATTGCGCCAACCCATGTTAGGGTGCGAGCTCTTTGATTCCCGGGAGCTGGCACAAGAGCCCGACCCCTGGTTATGGGTCCAAGGGTCTGAAAAGGCATTAGAGAGGGAAGAGAAGCGCAGTAGAGTAGTTGGGTCCCAGAGTAATGGGGGGGGCAGGCGGGCTAGCGCCCTGTCTCAAAGGAGAGGGAGGGAGTGTGAGCAGCGTCCCCAGGGGTTCCCCACCCCACCCCAGAGACTGGGGGGTTCCTTAGAGGAGCACCCAGTTGGAGGCCTAGTACCTACTTGCCAGCTGTGTGAGGAAGAACACCTAGCATCAGGAGGACGTGGGGCGTCTGTAACCAGAACTCCCGCGGACCTGAAGTTTGTGGGTGCCATTCCTAAATGGCAGGCACAGAAATCTAAATGGAAGGTTAAGAGAGGGACGTGTCCCTCCGTGGGAAAACCCGTGGGACAGTGCCCAGCCAGTAGGGCTAGGTCCCCTAGAAATGACCAGGGTAAACCCACTTCTAACCTGGAGGGCAGGATAACTGGGGACAGTATCCTGACCAGTGGGTCTTCCAGGGGTACCGCTCTAGGTGGGGGTTGGCAAGGGACCAGCACCCCTAGAGAGGCCCCAACTGCCAGGAAGTACCCATGGAGCAGCATAGTTGGCCCAGGGAGTAGTGACCAAGAGAAACCCCTGGGGTCAGGAAGGCATAGAACAGGAAAGTGTCCCTGCAGTAGCGGACCTGCGTCCGTGTTCTATCGCCCCAAGCAGGGAAGACCATCAAGGTAGTTGCTTGGTCTACCCTGGATTTTGGCTGGGAGGGGGTTGTGTTGGACTTGGCCCTTTTTGGCTAAAGTTCCTTAAACTTTTTGCTTTCCCCCTAGACCTTTTTTCTGACATGGTGTTGCCAACTTAGATGTTTTGGCCCTTTGCCACTGCTGATCAGTGTCAAAGTGCAAGTGCTCCCTGTATAAAGTGTAAGGATAATTGGTTGTCCATGATTGGTATGTTTGCCTTACTAGTAAGGTCCCTGGTAATGTGCAGTATGTGTGCCAGGGCTAGTAATGCAAATGCTACTAGTGGGCCTGCAGCACTAATTGTGCCACCCACACAAGTAGCCTTTAAAAAGAGAACTCAGGCCTGCCACTGCAGTGCCTGCGCGCAGTTTATTAAATTGCCATGTTGTCCTGGCAAGTGTACCTACTTGCCAGGCCTTACCCTTTTTATGCAAATCAGACACCCCCCCATGGTAGGTCCAGGGTACCCCCCTGGGCAGGGTGCAGTGTATGTAAAAGGTAGGAAATGTACTAAGGTGTGCACCATGTCCTAACAGTGAAATACTCTCCATTTCGTTTTTCACTGTTGAAAGGCCATCTTGCCCATAGGATAGAATGGGGAAGACTGTGTATTATGTTTTCAACCTATCTCCCCAAAGGCTTAAGATGGAGAGGTGAAGTTAAGTGTGCCTGAACTCACAATTTATTAACACATCTTTTTGTGAAGGTAGTTTTTGCATTGTGTGTTTAGAAACCACTCTTTTAGAAGTGGCTAGGTTTTTGTGTGTCATCATTTCTGTGTGTTTCTGCCAGGTTGTGGATTGACTGTCTGGATTTGAAAGTGATAGACTCTGGGGAAATGTCTTGACCCAGTGGAGGAGATGAGACAGCAACAGGCTGACCTGCATCTGGAGTGTAGGGGGGAGGAGTAGCCCCTGGAGGTGAAGAGGCCTGGGTTGCTGCCATAAAGCAATGGCTCCATCTCCTGCTGAGTGATTAAGGACCCAGATCCCCATTATCAAAGGAAAGAAGTTGTCACTGGCAGGGGGACACCCAGAACTGGTTTAGGCAGGGGTCAGTGCCCCCTGAACACAAAGACTTCAAAGACATTGAGGGGTATAACTATGAGAGCTGAAACCCCTAGACTTTGGAAAATGGAATGGAACTGTTCAAGACTGGAACAGGACTGAAACTACTTCGTGGTCAGGAACCTCTGCTAAGAAAGAACCAGCTGAATAGACTGAAGGAAAGGACTGACTCTTGCTGTGTGTTCTGGGGCTGGCCTGCAGTTTGCTGATTTAACCAAGGAAGAGGCTAAAGGGACTTTGCTGTGTGCTGTATCCTCCTGCTTGAAAGGACTTTGCTGTGCTGTGTCCTGAAGTAGCTGAACCCCAAGGGCCCGAGGTAAGCTGGCTCCCTGTTGCGGAAACTCAGGAACACAAAAGCTTCCAGAAGTGTCTCAGCGACGCTGTGTGCGTGTGCTTTGTGCAGCCTGAGACCTTCGTAAGAAGGCGCCCTGTGATCATGGGCACCTGGAGTCCAAGCGAGTCTCAGCGACGCTGTGTGCATGTGCTTTTTGCAGCCTGAGTCCTTCGTGAGGATCGTCTAGTGATCGTGCACCAGGAATCCAAGTGAGTTTCAGCAACGCTGTGTGCGTGTGCTTTGTGCAGCGCGAGACCTTCGCGAGGATTGCCTTGTGATCGTGCACACTGGAAGTCAAGTGTGTCTCAGCGACGGTGTGTGCGTGTGCTTTATGCAGCCTGAGACCCTCGAAAGAGTTGCCCTGTGATCGGGGGCACCAGGAGTCCAAGTGAGTCTCAGCGACGCTGTGTGTGCGTGCTTCATGCAGCCTGAGATCTTTGTGAGGACCGGCCTGTGATCGTGCACCCGAGAGTGCAAGTGAGTCTTAGCGACGCTGGGTGCGTGTGCTTTGTGCAGCCTAAGACCTTCATCAAGACTGCCCTGTGATCGTGTGCACTCGGAGTTTAAGTGAGACTCCGCGACGCTGTGTGCGTGTGCTTCGTGCAGCCTGAGATCTTAGTTATTGCCTTTGGCTCGAACCAGCACCCTCAGGAGAGCTGTGCCGCCGGCCCAAGCCCGCCGTTGCCAGAAGCAGGACCTCAAACCAACACGCCATCGGGGGAGGGCCCGAGTTCTACTGCCCGGAATCAACTAAGTTGCAGCGGAGGCCCAAGACGCAGGAGCGAAGAGGAGAGCGAGATTGCGCTCCCCAGGTAACGTGTATCGCTGCCTGGGGCGGGGTGCGGGCTCGGAGAGGGACGCTCTCGGCCTCTTCCATCCTTGCAGTGCGAGCCTCTGCCCAAGCTCGTATTGTGGCCCGTACGTGCCAAGGAGTGGCAGTACCGGGGCCGGAGTGTGGAGAAGCATTTTAGTTACACCATACCAGTGTTGGGGGCATTATTTCCGCATAACGAACTGCCGGATTGTTGCATCACGCATCGCATTAGTTTGCATTACGAAATGCCTGATTGTTGCATCGCAATAGTTTGCATTACGAACTGCCTGATTGTTGCATTACGCATCGCATTAGTTTGCATTACGAACTGCCTGATAGTCGCATTACGCATCGCATTAGTTTGCATTACGAACTGCCTGATTGTTGCATTACACATCGCATTAGTTTGCATCACGAACTGCCTGATTGTTGCATTATGCATTGCATTATTTCTGCATAACGAACTGCTGATTGTTGCATTACGCATTGCATTATTTTTGCATCACGAACTACCTGATTGTTGCATTACGCATTGCATTGTTTTGGCATTACAAACTGCTGAATTGTTGCATAACGAACTGCATTCTTTCTATATTGCAAAGTGTTTGATTCTCGCATTACGAACTGCATAGTCTTCCATTAGGACTGCATGGGAATCTAGAATTGCTCATTAATACCGCCAGAAGCCACAAAGGCTGGCTAGCCTAATAACCGGCCAGGAGAAATATTACAAGTACGCATATGTTGGATTTTTATTGTGTGGTTGCATCGTATATCTTTTTATATAAACTTATACTTGTTTTTCTATAGAACACGCGTGGAGTCCTTTTGTGGTGTCATCATTGGGTCACTGGGAGCGTGGTTGCAAATACTTTACACATTAGCCTTGAAGATAAGCCTGGCTGCTCGTGCCAAACTACCAAGGGGGTGAGCAGGGGCTATCTGAAGAGGTGTCCTTCCTTTCCCTGACGTGGAATCGTGGGTCCCTACTTGGCCTAAGGTACCTACCTCAGCCAACCAGGGAACCGCGGGTCTAATAAATACCATTAAAGAAACTATTAAAACTAATCTCAACGAGGTCAGATCTAAAATTTCAAATATGTCCGACAGCTGGTCCTCCCTATATTTGTCTTGGTGGGGAAGACTAGCTACAAATTAAAATGATGAAGCTACCAGTAATTAATTTCTATTTGTCCATGCTACCAGTCACACTTCCACTCGCATTCTTTAAATCTATCAATTGTTTATCTATATGTTTTTTATGGAATAAGTAAAAGCCACGTACTTCGTTAGTCAAACTCCAACAATCTAAAGAAAATGGAGGGATTAACTTTCCAAGTCTCAAGCAATATCACTCTGTTTTCACTCTCCAGCAAATCTGGACCTCCCTCTCGGCCACCTCCCATGGCTCAACAACTGTCTGGAGTCAATTGGAATGCGCACAAATCACACCTTTTTCAATTCCGGGTGCAGTTCACATTTCTCAACCTCCTAAGTTCTTCTTTTGACCAATACTCCCTCATTTTATTTCCATTGCTATATCTTTACTCACAAGCTCTAATTCAACCTCAAAACGTTTCGCACACACCACCTATATGGTACAATAAGCACATAACATTGGATAACTGAGTTCTCTCATGGAAAGAATGGATACATAAAGGGATTATAACCATAGCTCATATATTCTTCGATGGATGGGACACTTTTTTAATTCAACATCATTCAACAAAAATATGGCATAGCTTCTTAATATGCCACTCAATACCAACACCTAAAAACTATTCTTATGCAACTTATCTCACAATTCTTACTTCTGCATTCCAAACCTCTTCTTCCCTTATTGATTTGTCCTCACAAGTAAAAGAATCCTTCATATACATAACTATAAACATTTCCTCTGTTCAAAGACCAAAGTCTACTGTTGCACTACAAAGGGAAGCTGACATTCACCACACTCTCTCTCTCCACACTTGGAAATCACTATTGGCTAAGATTCATACTACATCCCGTTCTGCCAATACAACCTAAACATTATTTTTTTTTTACAATGGATAGTATTTCACCCCTAAATTTCTACACAGGTTTAAACTTTCCAAAGATACAATGTGCTGGTTCTGTATTCATGATAACAGCGATCTCCTACATATGTTTTTTGAATGTCCCTTAGCTAAAACGTTTTGGTTACAAATTTGAATAAAATAAACAATATTTTGTCCAACCTACATACCATTCAATATTCTACACCATTTTTAGGAGGCTCATCCTCCATATGACAGTCTCAAATTATGGTGGGCACATTTATTGATTTGCTTTTTGCAACTGCATCACTAATTATCATATCAAATTTGAAGGATACCACCAACATTTCTTTTATAGGTTGGTGGAACTTATTTTGTCATCATCATAGAATGGATAGAGTAAATGCCAATACACTCCACCTAATATTAAAAGAGACTTGTTAAGGCTGCTGCTTACATCCTATTTATCCAGACAGTTTTTCACCCCACAACCATAAGACCACCTTCGAACCCTCATGATGTTCTTACAAATTACTAGGTTGCTACAGATATTCTAGTATGGTTGCTTATCTCTGCATTTGCTAAAGAGTTTATCAAATATTTTTCTTTTCGCTCCCTCCCTACCTCTTCTGTTCTTTGTTTTCTTTTTATTCTTAAAACATATTAAAATGCTACAGCTTTTTTGTTTACACCTTATAATTCCAGCACTTTGTACTTTATACAATGTACTTGTAATTTCACTATGTTATGCTACAAATTTAAATTTCACGGTCTGATTCAATATTTACAGTGCTTGGCTTACTTATAGCAAATCTTTTTTACTGTACTGTTTTCGGATTCTCTTCAATAAATCATGATTTAACATTTTTTAAAAAAACACTGCTGACTTTAGCATATGCTTTCACATCAGATCTACTGTCTTTATTGTAACTTTTCATACTTAACAGATCAGGTCTACAGCACCTTTTCAATAGGAAATAAGAGTGATGAAAAGGCAAGCCAGACATATGCAGTGGGCTGGCAGTCAGACTCTGGTGGCATCTGCATGACCAGGCTCATAGTGAGGACCAGACAGCCAGTTACTTTTAGCATTGCTTTATAAATCTGAGACACTACTTTTTAAAGTCTTGCAGATTGGAGAAATGGGGCCCCAATGCCCTAATAAACAAGCCACCACTAATCAACACTAAATTTTCACCCTATTAGTGTCTCTCAGTGGCTGCAAACATTTAAAATTCACAGTGGTCAAAATGATAATGATCCAAGATCTGCTTGTTCCAATTGCAAAACTGTCAATTGAAAATATCGTTATCACACTTGCTAATAACTTATTGAATATAAGGAAGTTGTGTAGCTTTATTTTGCTAGGTATACTCTGCATTTCAGTGGTTAAGACTTTATATCTCAATGATCAATGCCTGAAATCAGTCAGCCCAAGGTAAACACACAAAAAGTGGAACAAAGTTTCATCATCGAACTTCAATAAACAGTAATTACAAGACCTTTCACTCTATTTCACCCATGAAGCAGCTAAATGAGGAATCAACATTTGGCCGAAGCAAAATAATTTCACACAAGAAGGGCTAAAACTAAAAACTGTATTACAACTTTGGTCAGAGGCTCTGTCCTTAGACATCGCTACCTACAGCAGCTGGTGGAAAATGAATCCAACCTGGCTTCCTCACAGAGGATTGCAGTTTGACTCAGTGGCCCATGCCACCATTTTTCTTTTACCATTAGCCAAGCATCTTGTTTGATGTGGTTGGCAAATCTTCAGCGTAAGTGAAAGACTGATGTTAGGGCTATAGATGATCTTCTGCCTTCTTTCATGGTTCTGAATTCCTCGTTTATCGTTAATGGCACAATTTTTATGCAGGCAGGGAAAAGTCAAGCCCTGTACTCTCATAACACCACCTGAAGAAGTATGTAGTCAGAGTGTGATCAAAATATTTGTTTGGCATGTCTGTAAAAAAGTAAATAAGGGAAAACCTATTATGTACACTTAACACTATTCCTAATATGGATTACGTTTCTAAAAATTACCATCCCCTTTCCGTACCATGTTGGAATTGGTTGATGAGATGGTAGCATCCATTTTGACAGCACCTTCTTTGTAAGGTGGTGTGAATATCTCACAATCCCTCTCACATGTTAATGACTGGAATGCTCTTTCCCAAACAGCATTACATGGGGCCACCATGACAGAGTATCTGAGGGCCAAAGCAGCCCCAAAAAGATTAATAGTAAGCAACAAACCTGGAATTTAATTGTCCTAGATGTTCTGGTCTTCAGAACGGATTGGTCATTTATTGCATGGAAGTGCGCCAGGGACTGGCTGATCCTTATTATCATCACAGCCAAGAGGATGTCTGTTGCATGCTGGTTCAGATCCAAACTTGTGAGAATAATCTTAAAGTGTCAGTACAGATTATGGTTTAGAAAATATCCTTGATGAAATAATAAAGAAATGACAGAAAACAAAGTGTTTCTTTCACAGTCTAGCATTGCAAAAAAAATATTAAGAAGTTCTCTCCATGTGACATATGAACATTATACTCCTCCTACAAAACAAACCTACCCACATAGGAGACCACACCTTCAATTGAGTTGTTTTGTTTGGATGATCCTATTTGCAGTGATGAGGCTCTTCCCAGATGGTTCAATCAGTTTGGTCCTCATTTTCGTCTATCCCCAGTGCCTTATGACTACTGGCCTGATATGTAACCTCAAGTACAAACTAGAATGCCCTTTCCCTGTGGCCGGACATCCTTTTTGGGCAAATGATGAGGTTGGGGCAGACAAAAAGCCAACCTGAGGGTGAAGGCAGCAGAAAAGAATCAAATAATAAGAAAAGTGGGGAAAGAACACAAACTGACCACCAGCAAAACTCAGGAATGTTGGAAACTCTTACAAACATTCCCTGAACTAAACTCCAGTTACAATAAAGGACTGGGTTTGGTGCCCACTCTTAAGCTGGAACGTTTTAATCTCAGATGCAAACTAACAGAATTTTTTCACAAGATCTAACTCATAGCACTGACAGTACCAGCCAAGAAACAGTCAACATTGGTCCTAAGAACAAGAGTACTTTCCAACCCACTATTCATGTTATGACTCCAGAAGTATTCACTTTTGAACAGACAGTAATCACGGAGGTGGAGGCTGTAGCCAATATCAAACCATAACCTTTAATAACGCGTCCATAAAGGAAAGAGAGGCTTTAGAAAAACTATGCTCGAACCTTGAATTAGTGATAAAACCAGTTGATAAAGGGAAGCTGTTGTCAAACAGACAACATTCACATACGGAAATGAATGTCTGAGATTGCTATCAGGTCACACCAATTACAGAATCATGGAAGAGGGCCCGACCACAAGAATACAGACACAAATCAAGCTGATGGTGGTAGAAGCTGAGAGAGAAGGTGGGCTCACTAGTCAGTAGTCCGAATGTTTGGTAGCACAAAAACAAAAAAATCCCCTATTTTTATATTTGCTAAGATACATAAATCGCAGAGACCCCCTGTGGGTTGTCTCATTGTGTTAGGTGAAGTTCTAGAATCTTTATCCAAAATTTGCTGTTTGTTCTTGAAACTGATGGTGACTGCAAAGCCTTTACATCTTAATGATAAATAAGAATTTCATTAATCTCATTCAGGATCTTACTTTTGATACATACAATGAGGTCCTTATTGAACTCAATCTTGAAGTATTTACACTAGTACACTTCAGAAAGAAGCTTTACATGTTATTGAAACTTACTACATAAACATGATTGGGATCATATTACACCAATACCTGATTGTGGAATACTGGCCTTAACTAAGAATTATTTTGAATTTGAAGGACAAATAAATCACCACATCCAAGATACTACGATAGGAAGTACATTTGCCCCAAGTCTAGCTTGTTTGTTTGTACACGATTTTGATTGTAAATACATCTTCACAGTAACAAATCCCCTTAGAACCAATTAGAAGTTATGATGTTAATGTATTGAAGACACATGTTTGTATATTATGGTTGTAAAACTAGTTGTACATGTTACAAACTGTCTCCATAAATAAGCATCATAAATAGAATATTTCACTAGATAAATTTCCATATGTTGCACAACTTAGAACAATTTTTGATTCCTAAAGAATACGTTAATGAAAGTGACATGCATTTACATATTTTTTCTGTAAATTATAAATAGGGCTCCCAATTTTATGGTATTTATTTTTTTGCCATTTCCGTCTGTATTTATCCATATTTATTTTTTGGGCATTTTTTCTGTATTTATGCACATTTATTTTTGCCACAAGCAAAAGACGACGCTAAAGCTAGTATTTTTCCACATTTATTTAAATTGACAATGCACACATGCGCTCGGTTGTTATTGGTCAACACTATACATTCATCTGAAAACTTTGCCATTTGCAGAACGTCCCAAATATGCTTAAAAGTGCTATCACAAGCCATTTGTCTCAGAGCCTTGAAGTTTCTGTCATCTGCAGAGTGCCACATCCTCTCCCCCACTGAACACCATACTGCCCCACTGAGAGAAACTCACACTGCCTTCAGCTGCAACCCAATTGTGCCCCGCTATAAACACCTGGAAGCAATTAAATTCAAATTATGCACTAGACTACAGTAATATGTTGCCTGAAAAAAAGTAACAACATACTGGAAAAAAGCAAACCCTCATAGGGAATACAACTTAAAGCTTTTACACTCATTATTCAGAAATCAATGAGCGTTTTTGCTTGAAAAGCTGACAACATGAAAAGAAAAGTAGCGCTTCACTGGCAAACTCTGTAAGATGGCGCTAATGTGTTTGAGTGTAAATAAAACCAATCTGGCCTCTTTGCGACTACTCTGTCTTGCTTTATTTAGTTTTGTATTTATTGTTTGTATTTTAAAACCTTTTCTCTCTCCTCCTGAGGCTGCATTTTGGAGTAGAAAAATGTCTGACAAAGACATTTGCAGCAAAAGTGTTTCTTCTTTTTTTGGATCCATTTCACAGAGGAACAAATGACGGAAAGGAGAGAAAAGAACAATCACGGTTTTCTAAAAGTGAGGAGGAGCGCAACAGAAAGAGAGAGAAGAAGAGGAAGAAAGAGTGGGGGCAGCAGAAGTGGAAACTGTCCTTGACCTTGTCCTGGAAAAAAGGAAGAGACCGCCGCTGTGTAATTGAGCACTTTGAAGTGGCTTTGAATCATATCTGTGAGTGACCCGCTAATGCTAGACACAAAACGCTAGAGTAGGTACCTTAACCGATTGAACTATCTCTCTGAGATGCGTTATTGCTGGTGTTAGCTGTGGACGGCCCTGTAATAGACGAGTGAGGCTACTGTTCGTACCCACAGTGGGGAGGGCACAGACCGAGGCACAGGCAGGTGTTATGTTAATACTTTTACTCAGACACACTCACTGACGGCCCATGGCCTGTGGCGAGCTGCTGCCCTCCTCCTCCTCAGTTATGCAACCTCCAATGGCACAGTAGGGACCGTCCCCTGCTTGTCTCTGGCACCAGCGACCTTTCCACCCTAACCTGTTGGGCTACTGCTACCTGCACAACAAACGCGCTCTTCAGATAACAGAGGCTGCAAGTGCCCCCTCAGTGCCAGACCGTGTTTAATTTAATAGGCTTTGCCGCCCCACGGGGTGCTGGCATTCGATTCCTGCTTTTGCCACCCCCAAAACTGCATACACCACTGACTTCAGCCCCCACCCCCACCCCCTTCCCCGAGGGCACCTACTTTTGTTTTGAAATGGCTGCATATGCTGAAATTAGGCAGGTCTGGGGTCAGACCGTCAGCCTCTTGGCCACTCTGGGCGGCTTCTTTCTATTCCTGGAGGAGTGAAAGAACAACAAAGCCTCGTTACCAAGTAAATGGTCTTTCAAAGACCTGTGAAGTACTCGGGTGCGGCTGTGTGTGCCCGGGAAGGCTGACACCTCTTAACCCTCTAAGGAGGGGAGACACCAGATGGTTGGGGGTGTGATTCTATTGATGCCAATGAAGACCTCACTCGAGGGGCGGAGCGGAGCCCCCGGAAATGGCTGGGGCATCAATAAAAGCGTTTTATGTTACTGTAGGCAGGTCTGCTGGTGCACGGCAGTGCAGCAAAATGTACTAGTATTTTCCCGTTTTTATATATAAATACACATAAAGGAAAACTTGTTTTCAGTCTGTATTTATATGTTAAAATCCGTTTAAACGGAAAACCGGGAGCCCTAATTATAAACTACAGCACTTCTGTTGACTTTCAATATTGCATAATAAGAGAATGTGCAATTAACAAACTGATAAATATGAACAGTCTTTTTCATTGGTCTACGTCATTTAAATCGATTGAATACCATAATAATATGATATAAGGATCTGGGTTGATTCTTATTTCGAGTTTGAAACTAATACATTTAAAAATGAAATTCCCAAAAAACTGAAGACAGGAACGTGTTACTATCATATGTTCAACCACCTAGAATCTCCTTTTGACATTGAAAACAGGCAGATGACAAAGCCCGACATTACTTATTAAACATTCTAAGACTATATAAGAGCATCCACCCTAAATAAAAATATCAACAACATTTTCATTATTTGAACAGGAGACGAGGAACAGGCAACAGAAACAATTCAGTGGTTGAATAGACAGGACCAGTACTGTTGTAGGGATTCTGCACATACACAGAGCTATGCACAGGATAATAGGACCTCGGAGTATAGTGGTGAACCAACCATGCACCTTAGTACCCACAATCCCAATCCGACTAGCGTTAGCGTCTCATTAGCAACGATGCTACCAATGATTAGACAACCCAGAACACGGTCTCTCTCTCTCAGGACTCGCGGGAGCAAGAACACCCTTTCATAACTCACTCATACCTGTCCACAACGTGCGTAATAAGAGACACTGTATAGTTTAAAATGTTTATTTCAACTACCGTGCTCTAAGATACAGTACACGTGCCAGTACTATCAGCATAATGCATAAGGATAAAATAATAAGCATAGTTACAATTCCATAGAATACAAACGTGGAAAGCATTTAATAAAGCAGTGGATATAGGGCTAAATGATCATACCACCCTCCCCGTGCTATTAGCTAGTTTATTATAAAAACAGAAGACCTCTGGGCATTGTCAGGCGGACCCTCATACCTCAATATCTAGATGAAAGGTTTACATCATCAGACAAGCACAGCTCTTCTCCCTGGAAAGGTTTTTCTCCAAGTGCCTCCAACAGTGAAATCACAATATTAAAAGCACACGAATTTCTCCAGTGCAGCTGTACTTAGTGTTATGTCTAAGTGCGAGGGACTGGCCAGATCAGCAAGAACAAGGGACGTTGTTTTTCGACCTTGTACATGTTGTGCAGACGTAACCCACAGGGTACAGGAGAAAAGGTGAAAGGCAGAAATGCAGACAGTCCTAATATAGCCAGGCACAAGCAGAGGCTGGAAAAACAAAGTCACAAAGTAACGTGCGCAAAAAAGCATCATGGCAGCCAGGCCTAAGCCAACTTAGCAAGGCAGACCATGAGGCCACAAACCACATGACACCCTCTACTGGTCAGTCCATTGGCGAAGACATAGGACGAAGACAGAGTTCAATAGGTGGAGCAGAACGGAAACGGCTGTTGTGGAACAGTCCCCCGTGAAGGACAATGAACGGGAGAGAGAAAAAAAAACATAAAAATGAAGAAAAAGAAAGAAAATCCAGTGAGGCAGGACGCTGAACGCGGAGTCCCCCTAATCCAATAGAGTGTAAGTGCAGAAAAACGCCACACCTTCCAAGAGTACATCGTTGGAATCGTCAGAAAAAAGAGACGCCATCCAGTCCAACAAATCAAAACTGCATTCATGGTCCTCGCAAGAGGGAGCAGCGATCAGCCATGCGGGACAACTTGCGTGATACTCAATATAACTTTGTCGTAGGAGATTCTGAGCAGCCGCCCAGATATCCCATTGTGCCAAAATTCCAAGTGCAGCCGCACGCGCCATGAAGGGATCCCCAGAACAGTCTCGTTCATGGGCCTCTAAGGGACCCACTAACTGGACAAAATCCGGGTCAGACAGAGACGTATTGGATAGGCAATAATCCAAGGACCATGAGAAAGGACATCGGATGCAAGACATCACAGGTTGCACGCAAGTGAAATACGCAAAGCGAAAAGAAAGTCTATAGGACACACTGAGTGTCGCCAATGGCAGGATGCCGAAGCCAGCGAGGATGCATTCACGGAGCATCCGGAGTCGACCTTGGTCGAGGAGGCCCCCAGGAAGTGCAGCCATTGCGGAGCAAACAGACCAAAAGCAATATACCAGCCACCAAGGCGAGGATCAACGGAAAGCCGCCAAAGATGCTGTGAAAAATGGAATGAATAAAAGCCGGTATTACACCAAAGATAGTTTGAAAGGAGGTAACAAGGCCAGAGCCCACAACTTTAAAAAAGTGCACAAGACCTTCGGTGCGTGATGCATTGAAAACACGGTGAATGAGTTCACCGAAATGCTGTGGGAGGTTTGTGTTCAAAAGGGCCTGTATTTCACTGTGGGTACTAGCCACCTGGAGGATGAATGTCTCCCGTGCAGATGTGAGCATAACCTCCTGGTTCAATAATAGCGCCTTTATTCTGCTCAATTTATTGAAATCTGCCTTCAAAGTCGGAATGGAAGGCCAAATGGAACTATCCATGATGTCGTGCGGAGGAGGAAATAACACATTTTTACTGCACACAACCCAGTGGGAAACAGTTACGATATAGGGGATGCCAGCCAGCATTCCACAGCAGTCCTGATTATTCAGAAGGAGATAGCTACCATTTGCAAGCACAGTGAAAGTAGGAGAAATAGCAGGAGCAGGAATGCCCTTTAAAACACAAGCAAGATTAGGAGCCGAAACGTTACAAGCTCCGTGCAATTTAATGTTTTTGCAAATAAGGGAATGACCCACAGTAGAATCGCATGACTCTCCTGTGAGAAAAACGTCATTTCCGTCCCTAAGGCATTTATACATGAAAGGCAGGGACCAAAGTTCATGCAGGAAGGCACTGCCCAAGGGCTGAAAGTGGCCCACAGGATAATGTTTCATGCACAAACTAAATTCAAATAAAGAAAAAGGCAAGGCGATAACCCCGTGAACTAGCCACACTGCAGAATCCAATTCCACCACAGAGAATGGTAAGGGCTCTATTTTTTCGATATGTAATAGTGTATGTTGCATCTTTCATGGACATGAATTGCTGTTTTTCAGTTAAATTAAAAGGCAGGAATAAGGCAGAGGTGTTCAAAAAGTGCCAAGGAACTTTACCCATTTTAAGTGTCTGCAAAGTCCATGCAAACTGCATTACTGAACGCAATTGATTTTGACCATGATATAACACAGAAACATCATCTTGTACAATATCAACAACAGAGGAAACCATATTCTCTAATGTGTAAATGCGGGAAGACAGGGTATCAATACTATTGTCAACAACAGCAAGCACCTTTTCTAAATTAGCTTGATCTATTTCCCGTAGACGGGAAGCAGCTTCAATTTGCGAAAGCTTCCAGAGTTCATTGTAAGTCTCATAAATGAACCTCTTAGGTCGAGGGCCACGAAGCCCCAGAACAAAATCGAACAGATCAATGTTGCCTGATAGCAGGGATAAATGCTGTTTTACAGAATCTAATGAAGAGTGCTGCAACCACTGTTTACATAATTTACCAACAGAATATGTTGTAACAGTACGAGAGTCAGAAAACCTCGGGTCTGGCCTATCCTGTTTGTAACCAGGAGCTGAGTCATGAAAACGCAGTTGGCAGGCATTTGCTGCCGTCGGCCAAGCCAACCAGGGTGACTGAACAAACGTGGAGATATTAAACGAATTGTTCTGAAACAAAGCCTGCACAGATGTAAGGGAAATATTTAAATGCAAGCTTTCATTGGGAGTGGAAGACAATACTGGAATGGAAGGTGCATTCAATTGTTTGGAAGTAGCCAAACCCCAACACGTTGTTTGATAGATTGTATGATTCAAAAATAAAATTTGGGCCGGAATGAGGCAAGCACGGTGCAAGGCTTCCGTGCCTTGCACCTGCCATGATTTGGAGCCCCAAATAGATTTCAAGTCAATGGTGTCCTGCCAGTACTCATAACCACCCACGGCTAAGGCGTTCAAAAAGGAACCCGAATATAGCAATTTGGTGTGGGTCAACATGATTTTCTGAGTGGACGAAGTGTTTAATTTAAAAGTGGTTGCCCCAATGCTGGTAACAATACAAATCGGCATAACTTGCAGAATTCATGTACAAATCTTTAGCATTAAAAGCAGCATAATATTTCAAATCAGTAAATAACGATTCAACTGCATGCACATCCCAATCGTCAGAATGAATATTACTTTTAACGACATCACCCATTGAAACACGGAGGACATTTGGTACATTAATAATCTCGGTTGGTCCATGAATTTGGAAATTTACCGCATCCCATACGATGCCATCAGCGACTGGGAAAGCTGAAATGTTCACAAATGTGTGGTCCCGCTTCATGATGTGAGAAGAAGAATGCGGTGCCAAAGTCCCAGCGACACAGTTCACTGCAGAGCGTTCTGGTAAATAGTGACCATTAATCAGTAGAGAAAAAACGGTGACAAAGCCAATGGACATGAACAGAAAAATCAGGAATAGTACCAACCAGATGTATGTCCATGGTGGGATCAAAAAATTGTCTCTGAACCAGGATACAAAAATACTGAATCTGGACGGGATAAGTGCCAAGGTGGAATCCGAGTCAAAGGAATAACGTGTTGGGCTCAGTGGCGTTGTTGGTAGGTGAGCCACCGACTCGGTGGCGGGGTAGGTATACTCAGTCTCCTCATTGCAGGGGGAATCCGGGTAGTCGAGTAAGCGATCAGGCAAATCTACCATCTCGATAGCAACATCAGTGACCGTGTGGGCTGGAGGGCCACAAATATTTGTCCGGGAAATGACTGGACAAGAGACCGCTGGTGTTACACTATTCTTGATCGACCAGATGTTGTAGCTTGACATTGTCCACTGAGATGTATCTGTGGTCCTTGCGACCAGGAAGCGGTGGTAAGATGACTGTACGAGTACCCTTCAAGCCAAGGACTGGAACCGGTGCACGATAAGAGGGGCCAAATTCTTTTTTGTTCTCCACCTTCTCTCGGACCAAATCTCCAACCTTCGGAAGCCAGCCAGCAACCGAAATCTGCAGCGCAGCGTCTGTGGCTGAAGGTAAATGTTCGTTTGCAAGTTTGTCTCGGGCTTCTTGTAAGTCCTGTAACATAGTAGAATGGTTATCTACATCAAAGATTGCGGATTGCGCCGCCATGTCTAGACCATCAAGGTCGGGCACAAACATTCGTATGCCAAAGAGCATTTCGTATGGGGTCCGCCCACCCAGAGATCTTCTAGGGAGATTATTAAGTGCACGTTGCACGCCATACAAGTGGGCCAGCCAGTACCTAAGACTCTAGCTGTCAAGGATTGCTTTAAGTCACGGTTCATTCGTTCAACAATCGAATTGCCCTCAGGCCGATATGGAGACGAAAATTTCACCCGCACCCCCAGTGACCCCATCGCGTCCTTGTACGCCTTAGAGGTGAACGCTGGACCTTGGTCAGAATGGAAGGTGCCACAGGCAAAAATTCCCACAAAGACACGTAAATCCCTTATGACATTTCGAGCGTCAGCACTCCGTTGTGGCCAAACCCAGATGAAACGTGTGCACGAATCCTCTGTAACTAAGATGTATTCATATGCAGTGTCAGAGGAGAAGGGACCGCAGTGATCCAGGTAAACACACCCAAAAGGTCTGTTAGAAATGCAGAGCGGGGTTTGTTGTGGTCGTGTAACCGTGGAAGGCTTAATCTGCTGACAAACGTCACAAGAAAGCACATAAGTACGGGTCTGTTTGTATAAACCACGCCACCAGTAACGCTGCTGCAAGATGGAAACCGTCGCAGACACGCCAGCATGGGCAGAAGCCAAGCCTTCGTGTGCGGCCGTTATCAAGGAAAGTCTGCGGTCCACGTTGGGAATCAGCCGATCACCAACCTCCGGAATGTTTACGTAAGGAACCTGATCGGGACCTACTTGATAAGAGTATTTGGAAGGGAAACCCCGTGGGTAATTAGCACCTTCCTTTGTTGCAGCAATAGCTGCCAAAATATCATTATCTATTTTAGTCATGGATCTTGTAACTGCTGCTACTGTGCACGTGGCTACTGCTGACTTGGCAGCTTCATCTGCCAAACCGTTACCGACAGCGTGTGTGCCCACACGCTGGTGGCCAAGAGTGTGAATCACCTGTGTGAGAGGCAGACGTTGTTTCAGATCTGCCACTCGAACCCAAAGCATTTTATGCTTAATTGTGCTGCCCTTTTCATCTCTATAGTCGTTTTGCGACCAAAAGAATAGATTGTCATTGAAGGATTGAACACAGTAATAAGAATCGAATACAATTAGGGTCGTCACGTCTGGATTAGCGAACTCAAGTGCGAGCACCAAAGCACGCAGCTCGGCCAATTGTGCAGTACTGTCTCCTAGTGCCTGTGTGTGCACTACAGTCGATTTGAACTTACCGTTCACCATGGTACCTGCAACAATAGCACATGCTGCGGAATAAGCATGCTTGGAACCCGTGGCCGGTTGTGCCGAACCATCAGTATAGATAATACATTCGTACTCCTCAAGCGGTAGCAGGGACAGAGGAGGAGGATGAACAAATTCATACTGTAAAAACTCCTGTGTCTGAAGAGAGGAATCAAAGATAAAAGTGACATCCGGAGACGTCAGAGATGTAGCCCATTGTATCCAACGGGGGTGCAAAGCCTTAGAGTTCGGTACACTTGCTTTCGTCACTGCCTCAAGGGCAGGATATGGTGTTACCACCAAAATGCGTTTTCCCTGTGCCAGTGCATGTTCCTTTAGAATCGCCATTTGCACTGCAGTCAAAACTTTCTCCACAGAGGAAAAGCGCATTTCCGCGGAAGTGTATAGATGTGACTTGTATGCAATCGGTACTGTGTCACCTTCGTTAAAGGTTAAGTACGTGAAACCCACTGCCCCTGGAATGATTCTACTCACCAGGTTTGTGCGGTTATCACGAGCCAACAAGAATTTAGATTCAAGTAGATCAGACTGCAAAGATTGCAGTATAGAGGAATGCTCGGGAAGCCAGCAAGACTTCGAAAAGTTAGGTTGTATCAAGGCATAAAGAGGCTTGCTACGCTGGGCATATTCGGGAATGTAAGTACGCCTGAAGTTCAGAAAACCCAGTAAAGACTGAAGCTTCTTCAGAGTGGTTGGAGGGCACAAGAGTGCGCATTTCTCCAAAAAATGGGGAGCTAAGCCCTTACCTTCATTGTTGAGCTCATAGCCCAAAAACAAAACGGTAAATTCAGCAATGTGAGATTTGGCAAAATTAAATTTGTAACCTAAAACCGCAAATTCAAGAATAATGCAGTCCACTCGGGAAAGATGCAGCCATAATTCGTCGTCCGTCAGATAGATATCGTCGACGTACGAACACGCATCTGGGTCTATGCTGTCCAACAGAGAGACAACACGGGCGGCGAATCCACCCAGACTGTTCTTGTAGCCCATGGGTAAACGCCGGAATTTGAATTGTTTACCACCGGAAGTGAAAGCGCTCCATTGGCTGCACTCCGGGGACAAGTTGTGCGTGTAAAATCCATTGGATAGATCAAGTGTCGTTTTATATTTTTTACGAACAAGACTGTCTACAAGCGCAGAACTGTGAGTATTTTGCACCGCAAAGGTCCGACAATGAGAGTTCAAATGTCGGTAATCCAAAACTAAGCGGTATGATCCGTCGGGTTTAGAAACCGCGAAAAGGGGATTATTCATGGGTGACACGCATGTTTCAATTACTCCTTGATATTCTAACTGTGTCAGAATTTCGGAAACGGGACCTTTATCTTCCCGCTTGATGGGATATTGGGGTTGTGGCTGTGGCAGCGACCGCTAAGGCATATCATGGGGGGGAGAGTCTTCATCCCAGCCCACGTGATTACGGTATAACGCCGGAGCCAGGGCCCCAGCCCATTCAGCTGCGAGAGTCCTTGGGGACATGACGAGAAAAGCTCGGAAGGATTACCTCCTCCCCTCTACGCGCAGCAAGTACGAATGGGGGCGGCCAATCCGCCTCTGCCAACAAAATGTTGTATGAAGAGGTCAGATTCTCCCAAAAAATCCCTTTAATAACACGCTGTATGTCACCTTCAATTTGAAAGTCGATATTATATAGTCTGTCAGGGGGTGCCACTCTGGTGTCAGCTGAATGTATCAGTTGCTGTCGCCTCCACATGAGGACGTAGCGCCCCCGCACTATGGTAACTTCCGCGGCGCTGTCTAGGAGCGTCACTGCCCACGTCCAATTCAGGAGTCTCGTTCTCACCGTCTGTGGCATACCTCGCTGTTACAGCTGCAACATTCTTCTTCTGAAACTGGGGGCGAGAACGTGGAAATTCTTCTTGTTTCCCTCGGACTTGTTGTCGAGGTTGGTCTCGTCCCTGTGGAGCCTCACGTCCCCTGCCTCTATCCTGGCGTTCTCCTCCACCGGTCTGGGAGGTCGACGGTGCCTGTGAAGAACGAGGAGAACGCGTATCAGGGACCTGAAATCTCTCTGGAGATTTAATTCTCGCTCTATCGCACAAATCATAAGTGCGTTCAGAAGAGACGGAAACCGGGGATGCTCCTCGCGACCCTGTCTTTTTCTGTTGCTTACCATGTTTTTTCAACCTCCAGCTCTTTTTAGTAAAGAACGGTTTCTCATCTTTCTCAGATTGAGTTTGTGGTTGTGGTTGCGATTGTGTTTGCGTTTTAGCAAAAGGCTTCACTCCCAGGCTATTGCGGCCAATGGTTTTGTAAGCCTGTGCAATAATTTTTGGTAATTCGCGCAGCTTGTCCAGTTCTGGGATCAAAGCCAAAGCATTAGCTACTTGAAAGTTAACTGCATCGCCCTTGACATTCGCAAGGATCAAATCAGCTACTACATCGAACACTCCCACCAGTCTCATCCCTAATTCCACAGCCGCTTCAAGGCCATGCTCATCCTGCACGCGTTTAATTACAGAGGGGAGAACTGTCATGGAAGGAATGCCGAAACACTTCGCATACACTGCTGAGAATACCTTACCCCAGTTGTTGCATTCTGCCAACTCGGGAATTAAGTCTTTTGGCAAACTAATCGTTAGAATCCTGTGTTTTTCCACAGGAGAAGTATTGGGAAAAACTGCCTCCAGCTGGTCAAATTTTTCTGCAAGCCAATAAGGCAAATCATCCTTATTTTGTGGGCGCTTGCCCATCACCGAATTAACCATGACGGGACTTATGGTTACACCGCCTGGTCCAGCTGGATGCGCCGCAACTCCAGGCGGGGCTCCCTGGATGTTGCTTGTAACATACTGTACCAAAGCTCTGTGCACACGTATCAAAGACGTATATAATTCACGCAGTTCAGCAACTGCTAGCATCATATAACGCGGATGTGGGGTATAACCGGCCAAAACTGGCCACGTGGCCCCTTCAATTGATAAGGGGCCTAAACGAATCGGGGTTACCGGTTGGGGGAGGGCGCCATTAAACCAAACACAGTGTTGCCATGCCGTGAGCGGTACTTCAAGATTTCGATAAGGCCTATAAATTATAGGAAGAGCGGTGGCTGTATATTCATGGAACACATCATCAGGCCCATCCACCGCCGGGAAGGTGACCCAAGAGTAAAACACCTCAAAGTGGTAAGCAGGATCCGCTTGTACCACAAAGATCAGATCGACACCCGCGTCAGGCACTCCATACACTGTCAAATGAGCCCGGAGCGCAGCGCGGCTATGTGCCGCAATTTGGACAGGCAAAAAATATTCGACAACCTAGAATGAAGCAGCACAATATAGGGTTTTATTTAAAAACCTTTTAACAACTTCAAGCTTGAAAGAACCTATAAAAACGTCAATATAGGAGGTATCACCCTCGCATACGCGTCCGGAAGCATCTTCGAAGGGTGTTGTGGACAAGCACAAGTACTACTCAAGCGTCTCGCAGATAAGCAGCCCACTACGTTGGTGGCGCCATGTTGTAGGGATTCTGCACATACACAGAGCTATGCACAGGATAATAGGACCTCGGAGTATAGTGGTGAACCAACCATGCACCTTAGTACCCACAATCCCAATCCGACTAGCGTTAGCGTCTCATTAGCAACGATGCTACCAATGATTAGACAACCCAGAACACGGACTCTCTCTCTCTCAGGACTCGCGGGAGCAAGAACACCCTTTCATAACTCACTCATACCTGTCCACAACGTGCGTAATAAGAGACACTGTATAGTTTAAAATGTTTATTTCAACTACCGTGCTCCAAGATACAGTACACGTGCCAGTACTATCAGCATAATGCATAAGGATAAAATAATAAGCATAGTTACAATTCCATAGAATACAAACGGGGAAAGCATTTCATAAAGCAGTTGATATAGGGCTAAATGACCATACCACCCTCCCCGTGCTATTAGCTAGTTTATTATAAAAACAGAAGACCTCTGGGCATTGTCAGGCGGACCCTCATACCTCAATATCTAGATGCAAGGTTTACATCATCAGACAAGCACAGCTCTTCTCCCTGGAAAGGTTTTTCTCCAAGTGCCTCCAACAGTGAAATCACAATATTAAAAGCACACGAATTTCTCCAGTGCAGCTGTACTTAGTGTTATGTCTAAGTGCGAGGGACTGGCCAGATCAGCAAGAACAAGGGACGTTGTTTTTCGACCTTGTACATGTTGTGCAGACGTAACCCACAGGGAACAGGAGAAAAGGTGAAAGGCAGAAATGCAGACAGTCCTAATATAGCCGGGCACAAGCAGAAGCTGGAAAAACAAAGTCACAAAGTAACGTGCGCAAAAAAGCATCATGGCAGCCAGGCCTAAGCCAACTTAGCAAGGCAGACCATGAGGCCACAAACCACATGACAGTACCTCAGCTTTACTTATACCTTAAATCAATCAGAGCATGGTTTTTAGGATTAAAATTTTATTCTGAGGATCGATGGGCTTTTAACAGAAGTCTATCACGAGCATACCGATAGAAATAGCCTTTTTAGGTTTTTTTTTTAATACATCTTTTTATTTGGTTATGGTGTAGATAATAAACAATGTTGCAAACTAGAAACAATGCACCTCACGGCCAGAGATAATTTGTCATTCACCATAAATTCATTGAGATATTCATAGAAATGTGTTTATTCCATTAATGTCTACTTTTGTCATGCAACACCTGTGAGCTGCTATTTAAATATTTATTGAGACATGTTTAACCACGGGTTCATATTTTTGCTGGCACCCCACTCCAACTAAACCCTGTGCTCTGCTAAAGCTCAGAAGTCCACTGCTCTAGTCCAGTCGGAAACAGCGGGGGCAAACGACTCCCACCACAATCGGGCTAATTCTCTTTTTGCAATCATCAGGCCCAGTGTGTCCAGTCTCCTCCCCAACCAATTCAAATCCCATCCCAACATTATTGCCATTACTGCCATCATAAGTGTAACCGTAAGACTCACCCCAACCACGCGGCCCAGTGTTGCATGTATTCCAGACCAATGGAATTCCCATAACATATGAATAAAGGTGCCCATATCACTCTAACAGCGGGTGCATGTTGGGTTGGGGCTTTTCCCTATTTTGTGCAGGTGTGCCCATTGTGGCTATTTTCACCTCAACACTTCACTTCACCATCTCTGACACTCAGTACACCATCACCAAGCCTCATAGCTCCTCCTACCGCAGCTGGGGCAAGGTAACCGAGACATAGTGGACACAGGCCCTCAACGCCACCCAACTCGAAGCTTCAGCAGACCTATACCAGGCCGTCCAGAACTTCTCCACCTGGATTACCAAATGTGCAGAAAGAGTCTCCCCGCTAAAACCAGCAAAAGCCACCAAAACCTCAAAACGTGCCAGCTGTTATACCCCAGATCTCAGAACCCCCAAACGTAAGTTAACCGACTTGAGAAGTTATAGCCCGTCACCAAGAACGCCTCTGACAGAGTCGCTCACAAAGGAGCCCTCAGCAACTACCACCAGCGCATCAAGGAAACGAAGAAAGCAGCTATCACTGCCTGCATCGATACCGCGGCCAACCACACATAGGAACTCTTCAAAATAGCCAAGGAATTCTCCAACCCGACAACCACAGAGACCACTATCCACCCCTCCCAAGAACTCTGCAACACCCTCTCTGACTACTTCCACAGCAAGATTGCCACCATCTACATCAATTTTGACCCCCAACCCACCACTCTCAACCTCAACCAACCAGCGCACACCAGCCGAATGATCACCACCTGATCTCTCCTCACCACTCAGACACCACAGCCATCATGTCTTCCATTCATTCGGGTCCCCACCGACCCCAGCCTCCACTATTTCTTCAACCTTGTAACCAACCCAATCAGCAGGAAACTCACCAGCATCCTCAACACCTCCATCTCCACAGCAACTTTTCCGGACAGATGGAAACATGCATAGGTTAGACCTCTCGTAAAGAAATCCTCTTCCACCCCCAGCGATCTCAAACATTATCGACCGATGTCCCTGCTCCCCTACCGGCCAAAACCACCTACTTGACGCCTCACAATCAGGATTCCATGCCCACCACAGCACTGAGACTACACTGATTGCTGCCACAGATGACATCAAAACTCTCCTCGACCTTGAAGAAACTGTGGCCCTGATCCTCCTCGACCTCTCTGCTGTGTTTAACACCGTCTCCCACCACACCCTCATTGACAGACTCTGCATCATCGGCATACAGCAAAATGACCTCAAGTGGATCGTCTTTTTCCTTACGGGACGCACACAGAGCATCCAACTGCTTCCCTTCACCTCCGTTCCCAAGGACATCATATGCGGCATATCCCAAGGATCATCCCTCAGCCCCACCCTGTTCAACACCTACATGACCCCCCTTGCAGACGTCATCAGATCCCACGGCCTCAACTTAATCTCCTATGCAGATGACACTCAACTAATCCTCTCGCTCAACGAGGACCCGTCCAACGCCAAAACCAACTTCTGCAATGCCATGACCAATATAGCCAACTGGATGAGAGACAACTGCCTCAAACTCAACTCCAACAAGATGGAAGTACTGATCTTCGGGAAGAACACTTCAGTTTGGGACCGCAGCTGGTGGCCAGCAGAACTCGGTCTAACACCCACTCCAACAAACCATGCATGCAACCTTGGCATCATCCTCGACAGCCAACTGACCATGAAACGACAAGTCACCGCAGTCACCTTCTCCAGCTTCCACACCCTTTGCATGCTCCGCAGAATCTTCAAATGGATCCCAGTCAACACCAGAAAGACCGTCACTCAGGCCCTCATCACCAGCCGCCTCGACTATGGCAACGCGATCTACAACGACATCTCTACCCAGCTCCTCAGAAGACTCCAGACCATGATAGGAGAGGGTACTTTGGGGCAACAGGATACAATGTAATGTGGCTCTGGCTCCTGCTGTAGAAAAGAAGGAGCAACACCCCCAACTTCAGTTTCCTCCTCTTTGATCTCAAGGGAAGAAAGTGACCAGAGAGCCCCCAGGTTGACTTTGGCAGGATCCTGCATTAGGGAAATGGTTTCCCCCATCACTAGTGAAGTGCTCATTAATTCTGTTGACAACTTGCAATAGCAGATAGCTACATTGAAGATTATCAATGCTCCTCACCTCTGCAGACTCGGAACCACAGAGTGGTTCCACCAGGTACAAAAGAGCAGTGGTGGCTGGCACAAATTGGGGTTGCCGGGGGGGGAAAGTAAAAAAATACACTTACCTCTTCACGGCCGAGTCTCTCCTCCGTCGTCTCTTCTGGACGAGTCCCTGAACGGAAGCAGGAAGCACATAGGCTCCCCTAAGCCATTCACAACGCTGCTGTCACCAGCATGACAGTAGCGTTGGATTAGTCTGAGCACCGAGGTTGGGCACTGAGAAAGGGACTGAGAGTCTGTGCCTGTTCTCCTCCCAGGCTGGGCAATAGAGCCAGGTGGAGAACATGCTAACTGCACATGACTGTTTGGCCGGCGCAAGACATGCCTCTGTGAGCAGCCCAGCACTGCCCGCAAAACTGCCTTAGCACGGAAAAATAAAATGATAATAACATCGTGTTATTATCATTTTATTTTTCCTTTTTTGCACTGCTGCAAAGCAGCAGGGCGACACTACGCCACCTTAGCGAAGGAGCCGCCTCTGCCAAACAGGATACACATAGTTTTCCTAGACTGCCACAAGAGTAGAGAATGAAAACGAGGTATCGTTCAGCTGGCGAACAAGCCATGGAGGAGATGTGTAATTGCTACCCTGGAATTCAAGTCTTGCCAATCTAAGTCAAAAAGAGTTGCAGGATGGGCACTCTCCTGTGTCACAGGGAAACAAGAGTGAAGTTCAAGGAGGAGCTGCCTAGGCTCATTTTCGTAAACCTGAATATTTACAGCCTCAATGCAGAAACACAAACTCATTCCAAAGCCATCTTACTGATCTTTAATCCCCACAACCCTCACCCCAGACAGCATAGTGATTGAAAACTGTATTGATCTGTTCACCAAAACCAAAAGGGCCGTAGAATTTAACAATGACTCCATCGCAGTCAATTTTACTATTTGGGTGAATAAGCCAGATCAGCCCACTTCTAATATTGTGCTGCCCAACAAGGCGGATGTGCAATTTGTACGCTTCCTAATTGTAATCTTCGAGCCCAAATTCCGATCAGAGAGATCTACTCTCTGAAAAACCCAAATACAGAGTATCATGCCCCTCACTGTGTTTCAGTGACATGTATTCTATTCCCCAAGGTAGGACATTCTCTGAGTGTGAAAACATGAACAAAAGATTGTTTTGCAATGTATTTATCAACCTTGAATCTTACTCAAATTTTCAATAGGAATACACTAACATTTGAGGGTAGATTTTAGTGGATTTATTAAGCACCCTTACGTGTTAAACTCTTGTATCAATTTGTTAATTCAACCGTTCTAATTTAAGCTCACTTTTTAAAAGGAATTACTGCTAAAATGGGCTCAAATACTGTTTGCACCAATTTTAATGCATGCACTCTGGTGTAAAGGCCCTTGAATGTACAATCATCTTATAAATTTACTATCATGCCATAAAAATGCTTGGGAAACCCTAATTTAAAACCAGGTTTGGCAAACCAAATCAGTCAGAATTTTTGTTAGAAGATGTGTTTGTTGCACCAGTGTCCCGCCCGATGGCTGCTCCTGGGGAGAATGGGATGCATAGTTTCACAAGATAATTTCAGACCAGGTTGCTGCAGGTGTGACACCGCACATGACTGCTAAACTTACCTCACGGCGGCTGACCCACTGGTACGATTTTTTGTTCTCTTGGTCTTCTCACTGCTTTACCTTCTCTTTCCCAGAGTGGTCTAGTGAGTATTTCTGGAATATACCCTGCACTTTTAAAGATGGCCACCTGACCATTAATTGCTATGAGGTGATTCCCAATCTAATATGACTAAGCTCTCTTCCTGTGAGGTATTCCCTGTCTTTAGGGTTTAAAAGCCGGCTGATCCATTTCTCCCTGTGTCACCACACTTCTTACTCTCTGTTGGTGTGTTTCCTCAGTCCTGATCAGTTTAGGATTTCCTGGTACTTCAGCTATAATACTTTTGGCTCCTGGCATTACTTGTCTCCTGCTTCTTGGAGTCCAGTCTCCTGTCCTTGGGTTTCTACTGTAACGTGGACCCTTGCTGTCAACAAGGAGGTTTTTTGCCTTCTGGCTTTTTTCTCCATACAGGGCTCCTTCTGGAAGGCACCAGCTGCTTAGGCGCTTTCATGTGCCGGTGGAATCATGGCTACTGGAAGAGGTCGCCCTTACATGTGGCAGACCAAGACTGCAAATACCTGGGCTTCTCGACCTCCCTACAGTGAGAGGTTTCTCACTACGCATCCGGCTCAAGACAGCGTTTGGTGATAAAGGAGTGACTTTGTGTGTTGCCCAAAGCTCTCTTAGACAAACAGCCCTAATAAAACAACATCTTGGGCTACAAATACATGGAAGCTGGGAGTAAGGCCTGGTTGCTGAACAATCTGCATTAGCAGAGTTAAGAGGAGCCATTAAAGAAAAGTGTTATGAAAAGGAGTGAGAAGATGAAGTTTGTCTTGGAAGTGGTGAATTAAATTTAAAAGTCATACACTGCACAATATTGTACACTAATTTCTGTTGTCAAAGGGCCTGTATTTTTGGTCCTTTAAGGAAGTCTATGGGCATGCAGTCTTTATTTTGCTGTAAATCAAACAACATGTTACAATGGCAGCAAAGTAAAGCACATGAGTAGTAGGACAGGATACCTTTCATCATCATCTAAAAGTGACAGGTCCCACGCCCGTAAAACTGCTCAGAAATGCAGTAGGAATGATGTATGTGTATGTGTGACAGCTCTAACCAGAACTGGGCTGGGACGGGGGTGTGGCACATGGGTTGTGTCAAGGTGTGAGAATGTGTTGAAGCCTGTGTCAGGTTAGCAGTGTATTTAGGGATATGTAAAAAATGTGTCCCTAAATGTGTGCGCAAAAGTGTCTTCGTGTAAGAGAAAAATGTCTGGGCATGTTTAAAATGGTGGCTGCAGAGCTGTGACAGCTGGTGTCTGAGCAAGCTGAGCTGTGAATAAGCAGGCAGCCCAAGTTCCCCAACCCCCAAGGCATCCTGGCTGTCTAACACCGGTGTTTGCGGCGTAGAGGTGTTTTAAAAAAATAAGAAGTGTCTTTCTTTAGAAGCAGCTGGGGCAATTTGAAATGCGGGCCAGCCAAAGCTGGTGGCAGAAAACTATCCGCAATAGGTCTCAAAAGGGGGCTGCAGCTGTAAAATGTTAGAGTGGGAAACCCTTGTAAGGATCACAAGTCGTAAAGTGAAAGCACAAGGACAAAAGGACCTTTTCCCTGACAGGGCTCTGGCATGTAGGTGTCAAACTGATAAAGTGTCAACAGTCGTGAGCAGAGAAAGGTTGAGAAGAGGAAAAACTAACACGGGCATGTACCAAACTTCCCAGGGCAATTCAAAAAATAGGATGATACAAGTCCTGTTATAAAATAACAAACCACGGCCCCAGAAGGGTGGTGAGAAGTGAAAAAAACCAAGCCAAATGTAGAGCCAAAGCTTCCTAGGAGAACCTGAAACAGGATAACACATGTCCTGTTATAAATCCCTTACACAGAGGCCACTGCTGGGAAGTCAAAAACTCAAAACCTAGAAACTGCTTCACAGATTCCCACGCATGGGCTTGGTAGGATTAGCAGATGTCAAATGCTAAAGGTACACATGGCCTGAGCAGAACAAGGCTGAGAGGAGGAAAAACTAAACGTCAACGCAGGCCCAAAACTTCCCATGAGGCTGAGATGGTATAGCACATTGCATGTTATAAAAATGTCACCCCTCGGCAAGCATGGTCCTGGTGGTTCATCAAATCCTACAAACATCAGCCGGTGCCAATCTTCCCAGGAGAAGGGTTCAAGCAGCTTTAACTCCTTCCCAGCTCTAAACTGACAAGACGAGGGAGCAGCCCTGTGTTGAGAATGATCCCTAAACACAGGTAATTACCCAGCTCTTCCCACGACAGGGCTCAGGCTTGATTAGCAGATGTCAAATGATAAAGTTACATCTAGCATAAGGTGTACAACAGGCAAAAAAGGGTCCCTCCAATGACCCCACACTACCTGGTTCCAAACCTTCCCCGCCATAAAGTGTGACGGGCTTCTAATTAGCATGCCAGGACAAGTATAAAAAGCATACTTTAGGGCTCCAGCACAAACAGACATTCAAAAACCCATTTGGAACTACATGTTTGGAGGGTTTGCTGCACAGGGCCTAACACAGGAACTTAAAGGGAAGAATGGAGCAGAAAAACTTGGCACAGAATGATGCTGCATGCTGTACTCTACCGGAGGTAGATGAATAAGTTACATTGTTACAGTCTTAAGGATGTAAGGGCTTATTTAAAGTATTGGGGGGAATGCATTTAATGTGAATAAAGCAGCAGGTATAGGGGTGGGAAAGGTTTGCAAGCTCAAAGCTTTAAATAATGCTTACTGTATCACTGTGCTGTGTTTAATGTGAATAATGTTGTAGTTTTAAATGGCACTTAACGCAATTTGGGATTGTATTTAATGTGAATAAGGAGGCAGGCTATAAGGGGTGCCATAGGTTTGCAACCTTACTGCTTTAAATAATGTTTACTGCATAGTGGTGTGTTTAATGTTAATAATGTAGTTTTAAATGGCTCTTAACGCAATGTGGGACTGTATTTAATTTGAATAAGGCGTCATGTAATGTGGTTGTAATTTTAAGGTTTTAAACTGCGCTTAGCGTGAGGGGAACTGTATTTAGCGTGAATAATGTGGCTTACTCTGAGGGGTTACCCAGGGTACCAGGCTCAGCGTTTTAAATAATGTGATGAGCAGTGAGGGTCTGCACTTAAATATGAATAATGTTAGAGGCTTGGGTGACATAGGGTTGTAACCTTAAGACTTTTACAATGCCTTGAAACATTTTCCATGGTGTGTGTTGGTTACTGTAAGGGTGGCAGAACACACCAAAATAATATACAGTGTTTACATATAAAATAAATAAATAAATAATACAGTTTTGTACTCACCCTCTGAATACTGTTGGTGAACTGTCTCTGGCTATGTCTTCTGATGGTAGTTGTCCATGGGGTTATGTTTGAGGTCCAAACCTGCAACAAGTCCACTCGGTGTCCGGGCCCTGGGTTGGGTTCCAGAGGTTGGAAGGGCAATGGTGGGTCCAAGGCCCAAAGTTTCTGTGGTGTCCCTAGAACCCTCTGAGGGCCGGGAGGTGCTCTGGTGCGACATGTCCCATGGTGTGTAGGGGAAAGGAGCCCCTCAGATTTTCAAAATTAGGCCCCAGAGTCGTGTGTGGGGCACAAAGACCCAATGATTTTTAAAGTAAAAAAACCCCAGAGCACAATGAGGTCCGTGAGGGCCCCGGGGCTATCAGCGGCAGGGTCTGTGTTGGGCTCACAACCCCCAGTGAATTTAATTAGGCCCCAGAGCCTGCGGTGCTACTTACTGGGCTCTGGGAGCGTGTGGCAGGGGCTGGTGTGGGCCAGAGGCCCAAAGCTTATGCTGGCCCCCAGAGAGCGATGTGTTCCGGGCTGGGGCTCTGGGGGTTGGTGAGGCCTGTCCCGTGTGGGGCTCGAGGCCCCAAGAGCTTGTAGATTAGGTCCCCCAGAGACCGCGGTGTTCCAAGCGGCGCTCTGGGGGTTTGTGCGGCAGTGGGGGCGGGGGTGTGGGGCTCGCGGCCCCAATATGTAATAAATATGGCCCCCAGAGCCCGCTTACCGTGGGCGCTGCTCTGGGGGCGTGGGCCGGGTCCAGTGTGGGCGCAAACATGCCGGGAGCAGCCCCAGAGCCTTCTGAGATCCAGGCAGGCTCTGGGTCTGGTGAGGCCCGGTCCAGTGTGGGGATCAGCGGCCCCAACTGATTTTTAAATAAAAGCACCGGAGCACACTGTGGGCCGTGCGGTGCTCCGGGGTTGTGGGCCCATGTGCGGCGTGGTCTGTTGTCCACTTCCGGCGCTCTGAGGGCTTGTGCGGTTGTTGGGGCCGGTGCGGGTTCCAGGCCCAAAATTACGGATGCAGCCCCAGAGCCCTCAGCGGTCCGGACGGGATCTGGGTTACCAATATGTAATAAATAAGGCCCCAGAGCCTGTTTACCATGGGCGCTGCTCTGGGGTCGTGGGCCGGTGTGGACGCAAACATGCGGGGAGCAGCCCCAGAGTCCGTTGAGATCCAGACGGGCTCTCGGGCTATGTGAGGCCTGAGGCTCGAGGCCCCCGTGTAATAAATGAGGCCCACAGAGCCCGCTTACCGTGGGCACCGCTCTGTGGGCTGGGGGCAGCTGGAGACTCTTCTGTGGTCCCTCGTGGGTCATGATGGCAGTGTCCTGCTGCAGGGAAGCCTTCCGCAGCGTTGCAAAGGCTGGGCCCGCTCATCCGTGCCATCAGGGGTGTCCCCCCCAACGATGACATCACGGATGGGGCGGGACCGGCCTTCGCAACGCTGCGGAAGGCTTCCTTGCAGCCAGGACTGTGACGGCAGCGATCAGGGGCAAAGGGTTCTGGGGAGCTCCTGAACGGGGTTCCCACGTGTATAGTACTGTTCCCTGTACAGGCAGGGGTCGTGTTAGCAGAGCCCCTGCCTGAAAATAAATGTGAGGGTCAGAGCACAGTCGAGCAAGGAGAGGGAAAGCGCTTTTTGCGCTTTAGCTCTCCCCCCCTGCACGCATGAACATGGTGCTGCCGGGCAGAGGCGCAGGTTGTGCACTTTTTTTTCTTTGTTTCTTTTTTAAAAAGCACATGGGAAAGCCTTCATTGTCTAAGCAAATTCCAGGGTCCTAAAAATTAAAAGAAAAAATAAATCAATAAATAAATAAAATGCCCAGATAGCGCATATGGTTAATGTTCTTTCTGGAGAGACAGATGGTTTGTTAGTGGTGTTGACTGGTCATAAAAATAGACCTGAGGTTTAATATGTATGCTGTAAAGAATGGGTACCATACAGACCCTAAAAGTGCATATAATGTAAATAGGACAGGGACCCCTGATTTTCAGAGAAATATCTTTTGTTACATGCAGTTTATAAGTTAAACCCCCCCTGACATCGAACGGTGAATTATTAAATGCAGGCAAATAACATCTGGAGGCCTGTATACTATTGATATGCGCACAGATTAATGCTGTACATGCGGTGGGGCTTGTGGGTAGGAATCAGGGTTTCTCATTAAAAAAGTAAACGTAAATGCATGGGATGTTTTCAATTTGGAGTTTATGCTGTGCCAGACTTTAACTATGTTGTTTACCAGTAGGGCGAACATGCTGTTCCTACAAATCGTACACCTCTGTCTTATGTAACCTTTTCCTAGAAGTTGTTTTACATATGCCGTTTGTAGGGGGAGTGTCTCTATGCACTGTGTATTAGGGGCTTCTAAGATGCCAAATAGTAATGCCGTGTTTATGAGCGCTAGTTTTAAAACAGACGTGTTTGATCTAACCCTACCACAGGACCTCCCGGAAATAAGTATCACAGATGAAGAAAGGCTCGCCCTACAGCAAGGTATATGTATTTAGAGTTCTATAGTTCTGCATAGTTTTTTGTACACCGGTGTCTCAGAAACTCTGCTTTACTAATGGTGTTCATGTGTACGGGTGTTTTTACAGGTTATGACGCCGAACTACAGATGACTGTTGACATGCTACAGCAGCTTTTGGAGGCTCAAGGCGCGTCGTTGAGTGTGCAGGACAAGACGCCTCTTACAGGTAAATAAAAAAAAAAAAAAGCCCAGGCTCTTTAAAACTGTCTAACGCTGACAGGCCAAAAGCCACAACTGTGAACTGTAGGAGGGCTCCTCAGAAGGGCCTGCTAAGTCTTGGTTTATACTGTAAATGTGATTATTTTTTTTTTTCTTTATAGGGCCTGTGGAGTCGTGCAAGGGTGACGGAGATGTGCAAGAGCCAGCGCCGCGAACAAAAGAAAGGCTACTAAATAGGAAGTCTACAGTGGCTAAAGAGGGTCGGGTTATGAAGAAAGGAGCTTTGAAAAGACCGATAACAGGTGTGTTTTTTTACAAAAGGGTGCGAAAAAGAACTCTCAGGTTTTTACTCTCTCAAACAGAAAAGACCACCAACATGTAGTACTGTCTGTATAAAGGGGATGTGTAGAAATTATTGTAGTGGTGGGGTGTCTAGGTTCCTTAGTTTTTCTAATATATATATTTTTATGTTTACATTCTAGAAGCGCCACATAAGCTCTCTGGAGGAGATACGTGGAAGGTTAAGCGGTCTGCGACACCGTTAAGTGACATCACAAAGGCAGTCCAGAACACCAAGCCTGCAGCAAAATGTGTGAGTAGGCGTGTGTGCTAGGACAAACTATGCTCTTACTATGCGCATATCCTGCAGAGGCCCAACACAGACATGAAATGTCAAATCAAGCCAACCTCCAACATGATGAACACTCCTACAGGAATGTCTATTCTGCACAGGGAGGGGGACACCACCGGAGGAGTGCTTACAGCCACAGACAGCGTATTGACGGGTCTGTGTAAAAGCGGTGCAGCGTATATGAACCCTCCCCAGTCCTCAAAAGGGAATCTCATCTCAAACAAACCCTCTCTTAAGAAGAAGCAGATGGACCCTGAACCCCAATCCAGTCCTTTAAACCTTAAGAAGAAGAGGGGGGTCCCTGTGTCCCAAACAGCTCCTTTAAACCTCAAGAAAAAGAAACAGGTATTCCCAGAGTCCCAAACAACGCCATTAAACCTCAAGAAGAAGAATCAGGTGTTCCCAGAGTCCAAAACAACCCCATTAAACCTCAAGAAGAAGAAACCTGTGGTCCCTGAGCCCCAAACTACACCTTTATATCTCTCATTAAAAAAGGTTGTTATGCCGTTGAATGAACCCTTTACCCCCATGATGTCTAAGGGGTCAGTGGCTGTGGCGCCTGTTGCAGAAGATCTGCTGCAACCCCAAGCCCCTAAAGTGAATCGTATCTCAAGAAAAAATCTGAAGAAGCAAGGGGTACCGTCGTTACAAGTAGAAGAGCCCTTAAACCAACCCATTACACCGCAGGTCCCTTCCCCCACCCTGAAGCCCTCAATTGTTTCAAATAAACTGGTGGCCACGGTAGAGGAGCTCCCCATAGGCCAACCACCAAAGCCATCTATAACCATTCCGGCAAGGCTTAGGGACTCAACGACTGAAAATGCTCAACCCTTAGGAGCCCCTTACACCGACAGCAGCAGGTATCTCAAGGCACTGGCAGGATTGGTAGACAGCATTGATAGATCCGCAGAAGCAGTGCATGGGGGGCCTTCTACCACATACATTGAGGGTTTGCATACGCCGGTTAGACATTCACCCGACCGTAACCCGACAAATCCTTCGCAGCTAGGACCCTCGATTATTTCGACTGCCATTTACACTCCCCAAGCCCCATGTCCCCTATCACCCCACCAGGAGCGTACGAACCAACCAGCCCCACGTCCAGTGTAATCCCCCCATCACCCCCGTCAATATACACCAATAACAGTATGGGCTGGGGCGACTGGGTAAATCAAAGTTTGGAGGATGTTACTAGTGAGGGTCCGACCATGGACGCCCTAGGGTGTTCGAACTGGGACCCTGTTTCTATGATCCCACCGGGCCCTCCGATACAGAATGGTGTTGTGGCGGTCAGTCTGAGAGAGGCCCCTGGGGTGTTACAGGGCGTTATACAACCACACAGGGTGTTCATCCCTAATCCACCGCAATATGATTCTGTAAACCCAAAAAGAGGTACTAGGGGCTCATGTGAAAGATATACAGATGGCTGTCAGAAAGCTAAAACGTCAAGTGAACGCCGCAACCTTAAAATTGGGGAAGGGGGGTAGCGGTGACAGGGTCAAGAGGGAGGTACAGCAGAAGATGCTGCAAATGGTTCAGAGGTGTAAAAGTGTGATCCTCCAAAAGTGTCAAGCAACTGTGTCAGACATAGGGAATATACCGGCGTGACTAGGCCTACGCCGACCCCTAAAGAACCCCTATGCCCCTGGGATTAATAAAAGTACACATAAATCAAAATATAGCAGTAAGGTACACACTGTACTGACGAAGTCCCTACGCTTCTTACGCTTGCTCAAACGTAAAAACTACATAAAGCCCCTCAAACAAAGTCATGCAGTTTCACTGTCAGCGCATGAAACACATAAATCACCACCATGGCCCCGCCAATACATAAGTTCGGGAGAGAACATCCCGAGGGTCGGGCATTTGAAGGGCTCAAGGGGTAGAGGTGCAATACTCCAACACCCGGAACACCCAGAAGGTCCGCAGGGTGGGTCTGTAGCAGAGGCCTCCATGAGTACATCGCACACAGACACAAACCATACTGTTCAGATAGGCTGGGGGAGGATACCTAGAAAAGTGTGGTCCGGTAAAAAGCAAAAGTGGGCTAATAGCGCTAAGCAGCGCAGGCTTTTAATAAGTAAACTAAA
This sequence comes from Calotriton arnoldi, assembly GCA_963921515.1. Classification (NCBI taxonomy): domain Eukaryota; kingdom Metazoa; phylum Chordata; class Amphibia; order Caudata; family Salamandridae; genus Calotriton; species Calotriton arnoldi. The sequence continues at coordinate 165,842 of CAWUFW010018740.1, read as the reverse complement.
GAAAGCCAGAATATGCGCTACACGGCGGCTTAAAAACCCCACAGAACACGTGCTAAGCCAGAATCCCCAAAATGATACAACAGCGATCGCCACAGCAGGTCAAATTCCTCAAGCTGAGGATTCAGAGCCCGTGCATTTAGAGAGTGTTAGAAGCTACAGTCGTACTGTAGAAAGTTGTAACGCTACAGAACACTACGAGGAATTTAGGTTTGTTAACCAGATAAGGTCCTCCGATCATGGGGTTTTAGCCATACATCAGGCTGTGCAAACGCTCATAGAAAGGTTATTACGCGATGTGGGTCCTAATGATTTCTTCCAACTACGCTTCCAGGGGCAGGGTCTTGACAGTCTGTTGTTCACCAAACGAAGGTCCCGCGATGTGTTTGACGCCGTGGAATTTCTAGAAAACCTCTTGAGGCTTTTACAGAGTAAGGCTGAACTTGTCGCCTATGGCACTTTCAGAGTCATAGCCCTCATTGTACGGGGCCGTGAGGGCGGTGTTTCCAGGCCTTTAAAGAGTGTACTATACAGCAAGATAATTGGTAAGAAACAACGTTGGCTGCTCAACTTTAACAACGGCGCAGCCAACACATGTTTGACGGCTAGCATCGGGGGGTTGCTGATGGGACGCAACACCCCCGATGCTGTCATCATGTCTAGAGCGACTGAAGCCCATGAGTTTCTTGAAATACCTCCAGACCGTATGGTCGGCTTTGGTGACATCGGTCTTTTTGAGAACTATTTCTCCGTTACGGTGAAAGTTCTTTATCACAACGGTTCTTGGAAGTACTTTACAACCGGGGAACGTGTGAAAAACAAGACCGTATATGTCCTTCACCACGAAAGTCACTTTTACGGTATCTTGAACCTTAAAAGTTTTCTAGGAGTCAAGTGCGTGTGCACACATTGCGACCACATATACATCACTAAGGCATATAATCAGTGTGAAATGCACTGTAAGATGTGTCAGAGGGACGGTTGCATCGTAGACGCCGCCCTGAAGGTGAGGTGTCGCACCTGTAATCTGTTTTGTCGCTCACAAGAATGCTTGAGCATACATAACAAAAATGTTAAATGCATCTCTAAAACAGATTGCCGTGCCTGTGGTAAGTATATGCCTGCAGATCATAAATGTAAAAGCATGAAATGCCCAAGGTGTCATATGCCTTTTAGGGCAGGACCCATCACCGGTGGTACATGGTTAAAGGTAGATCACAGACCAAAACCGAAGACTACATAGTGTTTGATATAGAGTACACACAAGAGACGGGGGAACACCAGCCTAACTATATTTGCGCACACCATCTAACTTCCAACGACAACTGGGAGTTTGAAGGGCGCTCGTGCGTGGCTGACCTCCTTAAAACGTTCATTCAAACGAGATTCAAAGGGTATACCATGCTGGTCCATAACTCAAAAGCATACGACTCCTTCTTTATTCTGCAAAATATGATTCGTGAAAAGATACAAGTAGAACTCATAACCCAGGGTTATAAACTAATGTTGCTAACGGCGGTCCCGTTACAAATAAGGTTCATAGACACCCTGAATTTCCTGCCCATGAAATTGAGCAAGCTGCCTAAAGCCTTTGGTTTCCCAGGGTGTAAAGGTTATTTTCTACACTTTTTTAACACCTGGGTGAACCAGAATTATGTGGGGCCCATGCCGCCTCTGGACAGCTACGGGGTTGAATATATGATGCCTCCCGAGCAAGAGAGCTTTCTACAATGGTACTCTGAAAACCGTGAAAAAGAGTCCCAATTTCAAACAGAACTGAAAGCTTATTGTCAGGCTGATGTAATGATCCTGCGACAAGCACGCAACCTCTTCAGAGATGTTGTGGTGTCCATGACTAAGAAAGTCAGGGTCTTGAAGCCCAAAGCCCTCAAATGACAAAAACCATAGAATACATAGACCCCTTTCTAAACATCACTTTGGTTTCCATGTGTATGTCCATCTACAAACACATGTTTCTAAGACCCAGAAGTATCGCTCTAGTATCGCCAGACCTCTATAATGGTAAACAGAAACGTTATTCAACCCCCTCTATCCAATGGCTCATGTACCTCTCTGCAAAGGAAGACATACATATTCAAAACGCCTTAAAGGGGGGTGAATACCGCCTGGGCCCTTATTACCTGGATGGGTACGCCGTGATTAAGGGGATGCCAACTGCTTTTGAATACAATGGCTGCTTTTACCACGGCTGTCCCCAGTGTTACAAACCTGGTGAGGTTAACAAATTGCTGGAAGTCAAATTTGAACACTTACACAGGTGTACTCTGATGAAGGCCCAATATATTGAAAAATGTGGCTTTGCTATGAGGGTCCTTTGGGAGCATGAGTGGTTAGATATGCTAACATCCGACACAGGGCTCTGCTCTTTCCTCCAGAGTCGTGATTTACCAGAACCTCTGGAGCCCCGCGATGCCTTATTCGGGGGTCGTACTAATGCCATACAGCTGTACCGGGCTGTTGGTGAGGGTGAGAAAATACACTACTACGATTTTACCAGTCTGTACGACTTTGTGAACAAAATGAAGGTATATCCCTTAGGGCACGCCACCATCATATATAGAGATTTTAAGCCTATATCCGAATACTTTGGGATAGTCAAATGCCAAATCTATCCTCCAAGGCAGCTTTACTTTCCTGTGTTACCATACAGAGTCGATGGTAAGCTGATGTTCCCCCTCTGTTGAACATGTGCTGTGTTTAAAGAGGTTGGTGGTTGTTTACACACTGAAGAACAAAGGATGCTCACAGGGACCTGGTGTAGCATCGAGGTACAAGCTGCCTTAGAGAAAGGCTACATGCTCGGGAGAGTACACAAAGTGTGACATTTTAAGAGGACCACGACACAACTCTTTTCCCCCCTACATTAATTTGTTTCTCAGAGACAAACAGGAGGCCTCAGGGTATCCCGAATGGTGTACTAGTCAGGATGCAAAGCAGAAATACATAGATGACTACTACGCTCACGAAGGTATACGTTTACGCCCCCATTTGATAGAGGTCAACCCGTCCCGCCGACAGTTAGCCAAACTCTGCCTCAATTCCTTATGGGGGAAATTCGCACAGCATACAAACCTGTCAAATCCGACCATAATAACAGATCATGACGAGCTGTTTAAGTACCTTTTTGCCCCTTGTTACGAGGTGTCCAGCTGCGAGTTTATCGATGACGAGACCGCTGCTGTGTGTTGGAAATACACGAAAGAGTACCCCACAACGTGTAACAACATAAACATCTTCATTGAGTGCTTCACGACCGCACACGCCCGTCTAGAGCTTTACAGGGTTATGGATAAACTACAGGACCGCTGTTTGTATCATGATACCGACTCTGTGATTTTTCTGAGTAAACCAGGGGATGAAGATCCCCCACTAGGTGATTATCTGGGTAATCTGACCAGTGAACTTGATAAGGATGAACATATAGTTGAATTCACCTCCTCCGGACCTAAGACCTATTCGTACAAAACAAGCAACAACAAAGTGCGTATGAAGGTCAAAGGTATAACATTAAATGTCAGCAACACCCTGAAAATCAATTTTGACAGTTTGAAGAATCTGGTGCACGAATACGCTGCATCGGATGACCGTGAAAATTATGAAACCATAGTTGTGAATCAGTCCAGCATAGTCAGATCCAAAAAGAAGTGGGAAATTACAACTCAGCCCCTACATAAAACCTTACGAGTTGTTTTTGATAAAAGGGTCCTGACTGCAGACTATAAAACACTGCTGTATGGTTAGTAGTCGCATTAGAACAACTGACTCGTACACTATGTACACCCGATTACAGCATCCGTTCTCCTGCGTTTTAGCAGGTTCCTCAAACTGCGGTAAAAACTACTTTATAAAAAAAACTCTTAGAAAATGCTGCAGGGGCTTTATCCCAAACACCCAACAACATTGTGTGGCTTTATACTTGCTGGCAAGACCTTTATACCGAACTATCCAAAAGTTTCCCTCATATCAGGTTTATAGAAGGTATACCTGATAATCTCAACGATGATGAGCTGCTGCCACCGACCCTTGTAAACATGGTAATTGTCAATGACCTTATGCGTGAAGGTGGGGATCATCCTGATTTAGAGAAATCTTTCACTCAATATTCACACCATCGCAATCTAAGCATATGCTACATCGTGCAGAACTTGTTTTACAAGGGTAAGAACAGTCGCTCTATAGCTCTCAATGCCTCATACCTTGTTTTATTTAAAAACCTCTGTGACAAACAACAAATATCCGTCCTAGATAAACAGATGTACCCGGGAAACACACACTTCTTCATGGAGGCCTTTAACGATGCTACAGCAAAAACCCACGGCTACCTACTGGACGACTTAAAAAATAATACTCTAGAAGACTACAGACTGCGGTCTGATATTTTTCCCCCTGATCTCCCAGTCGCTTACACACCTAAGACCAAGTCCCAAGCCTATAAAAAGCTGTGCTGAAGACTTTTAGAGACATTTACAGTCCTGCCCCTAACAATACAAAGTGTTGACCATGTCTGACCGCCTACGCCGCAATTTAGCTTTCCTGAAAACGCTGGTTACAGCCAGGCCCCAACACCGCAAGGCCATCCTATGCGCGGCTTCTGACGACTTAGTAGCGGCCATTTCAGAAATAGCCCTAAACACCCTAAAAGGTAACGTCCCTATATCAAAGAGTCAGTTACAGGTGTTGAAGAAGAAGCAACATCTTATCAGGAAGCTCAGTAATAAAAGGGCCTCACTCATTACCAAGAAGAAACTGGTGAAACAGTCTGGGGGTTTTATAGGCTCTTTGTTGGGCATAGCTATACCCATAATTACAAGCCTCCTCTCGGAACAGTGATGGAGCACGCCACAAAGATGTATTTGGTTCCTAGACAACAGTTGAAACAGTTGGGTCCTTCTGCGGACAACGCCTGGGATATTCGGCGAAATGAGACTCTTCGACTGGATGGTGAAATTAAAGACATTTTGAACCGGACCGATCTAAACCCGTACGACAAAGCTAACCTTTACACCAACACCCTTAAACACTTTTTAAGCTACTACAAGCAGTGGAATACCGAAAAAAATAAGCTAACTCTATATGCCCCGGACTCTGAACAACCAACGACTGCTCAGCATCCCCAACAGCCACAGCCAGCCCTTGCACAACCCTCAGATACCTTTGTTGACAGCCTCTTAAAAAATATAAGTCAGAGGCACAGGGGGGCCGCGCAAATGCTGATGAGTAAACTTGCAGCTTCTAAAGACCTAACAGCGTGGAATGAACGAGGCGAGTTTCTCTACAACGGGCAGCCGGTTGTTGGGTCACACATGTACGACCTAGTCAGAGGTCTCACGCACACCAAAACCCTAACGTCGCAAAATGCTCCTAGAGGTTGGGATCAGTTTCTGCGAGCCACTGCCGAACTCAACATCCCTTCCACACTCGTGGGTAATAACGATCACCGGTGAATGCTTGAAAGTTTGAAAGCCCCCTTCCCGCCATCGCCAGCTGCCTCTGACGTTCCACGGCTATCCCCCTCTTGGAGCACCCCGGCTGCGACGTCGGTACAACGAAAAAAGCCACTGCTCAAATCCTACACGTGGATTAACCCCTAATGTTTCTACAGACTTTTTGAATAACTGTCTCAGTCGTAATTAAAAAACATTTTTAATTATGGGTATGCGGCAGCATAGAAATACAGAGTCTGAATGCATGTTTTAAAAATGCCTTTATTTTAGATGTTCATCATTAAACATACACTTGTTACACAACCTTACAATTTTGACAAACAACATAATCTGTTTTCACAGGTCTGCCCGATGCCCTTTTGTTTTCTTTTACATATTTCACAACTAGACGATCATTGTTAACAAGGTCACTCGAATATAAATTTAAGAAATTTCTAAACGTCATACCCTCTGACATTTTACTAATAAAATATATACAATGTTCACCGCATGTGATGGCTAGCGAATCCTGGACCCTCATCTTGTTATATTCCACCTTCGCCGCAGTTTTTTTCACATACTTGAATATGGGCTTTGTATAGATGCTGTGTTCGGGGAACTCTGCGGTACTGTCAAACACTGTAATCTTGTCACTATCCATAAAGAGGGCAACCCAATGTGTTCCGTCCTTGTAATGCGGATCTGTGTTCAAGACAAGGGTTTGGGGTCTTTCTGCCCCTATTTCAGCTGGTAACCCATCGCTAGGGAAAACACCTAAAAAGTATTTCCTAGTATGTTTCTGTCTGCTTAAGAACTCCCGTATCTGCACCGTGGTGTCCATTTCACAATGTTTTTAAAGATAGTTGAACAGAATCTGTCTGGCGTGGTTGACTTGGATGACGTTGTCGAATACAGAGAATACGACCATGTTCACATTCACAGGCAGGGCATTACTAAAACGTATTTCCGCTTTTAGATTTCCGTTTTTGGCCAAGTTATAATGATCGCTGTCTTCCATGTCAGGGGTCAGATCGAATGCGAACAGTATGTATCCGTGCCCATAGCCTTCTCTTGACACGACCACCCTGCAGTCCCTTAGATGCTTCCTGTTATCGAAACCAACCCCAGATATTCCCTGATAAAGTTGGAGGTTCCAAAACTGGGCGTGTAGGGTTTTGCAGGAATCACTGCGCCCTCATGGACCAGCGCCGCATAGTTGATGTCGTAGTGCTTGAAATTGAAGGGGTTTGAGGCGAAGATGCCGCTAAAAGCCATATTGTCCACAAACCCAAGGATAATAAGTTTGGGTAGCTGTCCCAGAAATAAATTCTGTTGCTGGGTTAGTCGTGTACCTGCAGGGATGCTGAAGACCTTCAGAGCTACTCTTTCCACTGCATACTTGGCGTTTGATATTTGCAAAGCGTCGGCGTGAGCTAATCTGACGCTCGGGGACACTTTCACTCTCTTTACAAACAGGCACGCGGATAGTATGTCCAGCTTGTACTGTTCCGCATCCCCGCTGATGAGACAGAATGAGTCCTTGTTGCGGGTAAGCTTGATCTTAAGGTCAATTCCATTGACGAGCAGTTTATCTTGGAAGAAGAGGTCTGAATGTATGCATCCCAGGATATCAAAGGGTCGACTTCCGGATGCAAACCCCGCTCTTTTACAAAGCCCCTGTTGTCACCGTCCAGATCCTTGTCTTCAAAGTGTGCGTGTGTGTCCTTGTAGAAGAGCCCCGCTGAAAGCTGCGTGCCAAGGGCATCACTACTGTAACTTAGAATGCTCTCGAGGTAGGCCCTGTAGGCGTACATGTTATCGGTCTGTGTGATGAGCTGATCGCCCAGGGTGATGTCCACCTGATTAAACATGGTTGCGAGGGGGTAAGCGATCGTCGCCACTTTAGCGGTTGCTGCTATGTTGGTACCATCCACTTTAACGATTTTACACACAAGATGCAGCAGGGTGTTGTTGAGATCCAAATACGTATCCATGGACCCTGACACAAAAAACTCTATAGGGGCCAGCGGTGTCAAAGCAGCTAAAGGTGATACCTCCAAGAAAAAGATGTTTTCGATGCTTGTCTGCGTGGGCTTTAGAGTAAACAAGTCTAACTCGGATTTGGCGCATTCGCCAGACCCGCAATGTACGAATGCCATGCTTCATGTTACACCTCTTTTAAAAATATTTACTTTAGAGGCGGTTCTCTTCCTCCTCTTCGAAGCTCTCTTCCGTCTTGGAGTTCTTCTTTTGTGAGCGCGTTTTGAAGAACACCTTCTTTTTATAGGGGCCCGCGGTCCCCTGTGTCTCGAAGCCCTGTGCTTCCTTTTAACACTTGCGCACGGTTTGTACACCAACCCCGCGCCTTCTTGCGGTTGCTTGTTCATCCGCCCGGCAACCGCCGAAGTAACAGACCCGATCATATCCTGGGCAATGTTCGTAGCCACCGCCTTAACATGCGGTTTTGCAATTTCATAACCTCTTCTCAAGAAGGGCATAGCTCTTCTAAACAAACTCCGGAAGAAACCTCCAAAACCAGCCCGTACATAACCGGTGACCCTTGAAAGTACGGAGGACCTCCATATCCGGCTTGGTTTCTGTAATAGTCCCTGTACATAGAAGGGTCCCAGTATGTTTTCACAACCACCATGATGTCTGCTTAATAGTCACTGTCGCGTCTTGGCCTTAAATGAAGCTTAACAATAACTTTCCCGTATTTAAAGGACACTGGCTCAGACTGATCATCGAAGATCATAATTGAAATAGTGTCAAAATGCTTTTTAGAAACTGCGACGTAGTCTGGTTTGTTAAATTGAATATTGACCAGCGTATTATTTTCGCGCTGTACATGGACCCATCTTAACAGCGGCGAGTAACTATCGGTGATCCTCTGGGCCTCTACAATATCGCTATACACATAGAGAATGTAGAACCCCCCGCTAATATCGGGGCACGTGTGATCCTGTTCGACCTGGCTTCTCGCATGCTGCACTGTGCCTAAAACCCTTTTTAATTTACCAGGGCAGTTAAATGTGGTGTTGCGATTAGGGGCTTTAAGAATCACCTTCCTTCTGACGTTATCTAGCGACAGATGAATATTCGAATATGTTTCGATGCTGGCTATGGATTCGTTGATGGCATCGACAACGCTTGAAACAGTTGGGTAGTAGCCGTATGGGAAGCATGCGTGTATGCTCAAAGGGTGCTGTTCACGCTTTATGTTAAACTTGGCTTCGTTCGGTGTAAATGTATTCCATGTTCTTGGGTATTGGATTTCTGTTAGGGCTACCTCCAAATCCCCTTTCAGGTTCACAGGCTTAGCCAGTTTCACGGTGTAATTAGAAATCTGGTTGTCGGGGAACATGTCCTTAGAAGCGTTGGACGGCAGGGTCATATAAAAGGGCGTTGTCTCCATCTTATCAGCAGCTTTTAGATGATCCCTAGCTCACACACCCCTCAGGGAGCTGGCCAACACTCAACTGTTACATTTCTCTGGCCATCCCCGCCATTTGACCAGTGCCTGGCTATTAGACCCTCTACCTTTCCTTTTCAGAATCTTTTCAACCCTATACACCCTGTGCGGATCGTCGGGTACCCTTTGTAACTCTTCCTTGTAAAAGCCCCCGACACCGCTTCCCCATCGTAGTCCTTTAACCTGAAAATATACATCCCTTCTTTAAGCTCCACACTTTCCACTATAAATATTTCATCGCTAAAAGTCTGTTTGTAACCCTTCATAAAGACCCCTTTCAATTTTGAAATCCTTACATGGTCACCTTTTTAAAAAATAGGCTTCTTCACTTTTGTAGCGAAATTATGCCCGTACACAGTTCTCCAAACATTTAACGAATTACTAGGAGTTACCTCTGCTGTTTTGATAGTACTGTGATAACTGGCATTATATACAGCTAAAAAAGCCTGTAGAACATCAACGTATCTGTAGGTGTTGTAGGCCGTAAAATACCTCCACATCTTAGACTTTAAAGTTCTGTTAAACCACTCTACAACCGCTGCTTTTACCTCCGTGTGTGTTACAAAATGATGAACCGCATGGTGCTTTAATAATTTCTGAAATGCTTTGTTTAATTCTTTACCGGTGTCTGTTTGTAGTTTTTGAGGAATGCGACCCTTCTCGAAGATGGCTTTAAAAGCGGCTGTGACGCTAGCCCCACTTTTATCGCGTAGGGCTTCTGCGAAGGTGTACTTGGACAACACATCTATGACGGTTAATATATAACGAGCGCCGTTGTTATGCTCTGCTATATCGTGAAGGCTGATTATGTCCGCTTGCCATTGATAATCTATTTGCGCATTAACAATTGTAGGACGCCTCTTAAAACGTCTTCTGGCTGGTTTATGGAGTGAATATGCCTCCTCTCCTGATAACCACGTCTTCACCAGGTCCCTGCTTACCGGCTCGTTTTCAGCTACAGCCCTTCCATATAGAGCGTCAACGCTTCCCAAGCTGCCAACACCCCGTGTATCATAATAAAGTTTTCTTAACCGTGCCCCCAACATGCTATCACCCGCTACCCCCCCCCCCTGAAATGAAAGACGCTTGTTCGTCGTAAGGTCATTTTATTAAAAATAAAGAATGTTGACAACACATAATCATGTCATACCGCTCATTTTCCGGGTTTATATCATAATGGCATTGCCCTATTTTACACATACATTCGGTGGATCTAACCGTACATTTCCACACCATCTGGTACAGCGTATCCCCTGAATAATGCTAAGTCAGATCACCCAGTTTCTAATGCTTTGTTCTAAATACACGCTATTATGTAACATTAAATAATACCTTATTTATTTAAAATAGTCTCCGGGGACTAAATACCCTATTCTTCTATTTTTTATATACAGCTTACACATACGTCTTTCTACGAGTCTTTCTATCATCTTTCTATCAAAAGCCGTACACATCCCCTGCATACCGGGTAGTTTTAAGCTTGGGTCATGGGCGTATCGGATCTCATCGAGTGCCGATGACAAGATCTTCAGCATGTCAGGGTGGACATATTTCTTTTCAGCGGCCAGCCCGTACACCACCCTTAACAGTTTGTACACCTTGTACGGGTCTAACAAACTACATATATACCAGATTACTCGTACTCTTTATGCTTCACCCAGACACTCGTGTGCAGCCTGCTGAGGTTCCTTGATTCTGTGTCCGAAACAAATGCTGTAATAGTCATGTTTGACACAAGTGTGTACAACAGCCGCAGCGAAACCTTTTACACCCATCATGATGGCGTAGGGTACTCCTGGAGTTTCCTTTTCACAGCCATCGTTCTTAGAGGCACAGTCCAATTCCCGGGAACATCACTACTTTGTCTTGTGGAACTTTCAGTCTGTTTTGAACACCATAGACAGAAAAAATTTACGTTGTTCACTTTTGCAGGATGCCTCTCTGCCACAGTTCTTTTTGGGGTTGCTCTCTAGGGTTCAAAAGAGAAAGATTGACAGCCAATTAGTTGAATAAATAAAATATGCCTTTATGTACGCTGACTGCTCATAACATTCTTTTACTAACCTCTGCATTTTCTCCCTCCTCGGCGGCGGCTCTGAAATCTTGAGAGTTGGTAATGTCCTGCGATGCCCCATCATCTTCAACGTTTGTACCCGGCTGTTGCACAACTACCTTCTCAGGATCCGTATCCTCCCGAAAGCCCATGTCTTCATAGACGGGGAGTTAGGTGGAACTATTGTATCTTCCACCTCCAAGAAATTGCTTCCCTCATGCTCGCTGCCATTACTCGAGCCCTCACTCTCGCTGTTGTCGACCTTAATCGGGGACACCCTTCGCGGCCAATCCTTGAGACTTAGTGCTTCCATACGCCGACAAATGTCATCGTCAAAACCAGTAACGTCGCAGCCCATATCTCGAGGTGTTTCTTGTTGAGCATTCTCGTCCAATACCTTAGGTGCTAAGCTGCGGTAATATCTATCGATAGTGGCCTGTCCTCCATCCAATATGGGCCTTTTCACGAGTGGGCTGTATCTCTTCATTTTGCTAAGGTCCTCTTTCTGTATTCAGGCGCCTGCTTGCTGTACACAGCTCTTAAGGGCGCCTTATATGTATTCTAACCACCCCTAAAAGAGGCGTACACCTCTACACGCCAGCATGGACACATGCGTCCTTGGGGCTCTGGTTCGCTGGTGTCTCCAAAAATGCCCCCGCCCCCTATGGCAAGGGGTCCCCTACATCAATTACGGGGGTGTGGGACCTGTCACTTTTAGTTCATTTTCTAGGGCGTGGCACCCGTCACTTTCTGCGCTGTTTTAGGGGCGTGGCACCGTCACTTTCTGTGCTGTTTTAGGGGCGTGGCACCCGTCACTTTCTGTGCAGTTTTAGGGGTGTGGCACCTGTCACTTTTAGATGATGATGAAAGGTATCCTGTCCTACTACTCACATAGGCAGGCAGGAGCAATTAATGAATAGCACTATGTCTTAGGATAAGCCATCAAACCAAGCATCTGAATACATTCATCCAGATACACCTGGCTACTCACAAGCAGTTGTGTGCGTCATTTCTAACCAAATGTGCTTCTTCGTTTGTTAAGTGCTTGTTTTACACTTTTGATCAGGAGGATCCACATATTTATTCACAAAAATATGTGGAACCTCTTGAACAAACGTTGTACCGGATTACTTGTACATGCACGGGATTATTTAGATTCATTTATTATGATGTGTTGTTGGTTGTGTTTTAAGTACCAAGTTTTGGAGCACTGACCTGCTCCACCAGAATGTAATCACTTATTCTGTACAACAAAAGAGAAACTCAGGTGTTCAAAACTTAGCCATTATATGGAATAAACGATCCGAACAGCAGGCTCTTTATTGACTACAAAGACATACATCAGCAGAGAAAATGTTGACGTGTTAAAAAAGTAAATAATATTTTTCTTATGTGCAGCCTAACAAAAAGGATACCTGATACCCGACCAATAGAAGGAAAGAGGAACTCAAAGGGGAAAATGTAACCACCCATGAAGTGCCATGACCTTAATGACTGCCCACCCGGGCCCTTGCAAATCATGAAAAACATATGAAAATCAATGGCAGAAGAGGGCTGACCCACAAACCACACTCTGTATTTCTTATTACTGTTCTTTATTGAACAAGAGATGATATGAGATCCTTCAGTAATTAAAGGTGCTTGTAGCCAGACCTAAACACAGTAGCAGTATCCAGCATTAATCCACAAACATTGATTGAGAAATAAGTGACTTTTTGTCAGTAGTGCTAATACCAAAGTAAGGTGAAGAAATTACTACTTCCTGGCGCTTTGCAACATAATTGTTTGCATTATGTGAATTTCTTTTCGTTTTGCATATTTTCAGAAGCAGGTGCTGAGGTCAGCTTACTGTAAAGATGTGTTGTGAGTTACATGGTATGGCTAGGAAGGCGCCTTCTGTATTTATAGTACACATAGTCTGTATGATACATCCTAGGCAAAACCAGAAATTATTGGAGTATCAAAAGCCCCACTCCGCACCTTACTCACTCCCATCAACAGAGACAATGTGGCTTTGCTTCTGTCACGGAGCAATGAATACCTACAAACCTCAAGAGAAAAACAAAAAAAGTCGAGTTTATGTGCAATGGAACGGTAGTTAAAAGATGATGATGATGTGACATTTATACAGCGCCCATTAAAGCTATTGTTGTCTCTTGGCGCTGAACTGACTAGTCAACCAGCTCAAGAGTGGGCAGATTTAAACAGAAACACTTAAGGCCTCATTTATTATGACCAAAGTTGGTAATTTATTTGTAGCTCGAAAGAAAGATCGATCCACTTGTACACCTGTACGTCTTTTATTAAAATAAACACTACCAACAATGCAGAACCGAATGCAAACAGTGCAATAGGCAGCTGGCGGAAAACAAAGAAAAGGCAGCCATCAAGGATGCTGTACAGGAGGCAACGTATATGGCTGGAAGACAGGAGGGCTCTGCGTGGTTTACTCCTGTTTTACATAAGGAGCAATAGGGAAGCATTGCTTTACATTCATAGAGAATTTAGTGAAAGAAGAAAGAGATTGTTTTTGAGAACATCGATCCTTTATTAATCGAGTTGTGTTAAATATTTTCTAAATAAATTACTTGTTTTCAATAAATTGCTAAAGGACCAATTTGCACACACATTAAGTAAGAGGTTATAGCGAATAGACAACACAACCCCAAATGAGGAGATATGTATGTATTTGGTGATGTATTTCCTAATTTAGTGAATATGAATTATTCTGCTATTTGTGCACAGCTCTATAGCACATGGGTCGTGTCATGCGACTTCAGATCAGTCATGAAAAGGGCAGAGAACTAGTGGAATCAACTAACAATGCATGTAAACAACATATAAGATTGGCAGTGGGTCATTCTACACAGTGGAGCCCAAATGCAGGCTGGGCATTAGGAATGTCCAAACTTTAACTCACACAAGCGACTTCCTGCTCAGCCCAGATGGCACCCTGGACTTCTTCAGAGTCATTTTCCAGATCTCCTTTATTTGTGGGCAGGATCAAGGGTCTCTATCTCAGGTACCCCATGCAACTCCTTTATTTGTGGGTAGGATCGACAGTCTCTGTCTCAGGTACCCCATGCACCTCCTTTATTTGTGGGTAAAATCAAGGGTCTCTGTCTCAGGTACCCCATGCACCTCCTTTATTTGTGGGTAGGATCAAGGGTCTCTATCTCAGGTACACCCCGCACCTCCTTTATTTGTGGGTAGGATCAAGGGTCTCTATCTCAGGGACCCCATGCACCTCCTTTACTTGTGGGTAGGATCAATGGCCTCTATCTCAGGTACCCCATGCACCTCCTTTATTTGTGGGTAGGATCAAGGGTCTCTATGTCAGGTACCCACGCACCTCCTTTATTTGTGGGTAGGATCGACAGTCTCTGTCTCAGGTACCCCATGCACCTCCTTTATTTGTGGGTTGGATCGACAGTCTCTGTCTCAGGTACCCCATGCACCTCCTTTATTTGTGGGCAGGATCAAGGGTCTCTGTCTCAGGTACCCCCCGCACCTCCTTTATTTGTGGGTAGGATCGACAGTCTCTGTCTCAGGTACCCAATGCACCTCCTTTATTTGTGGGTTGGATCGAGGGTCTCTGTCTCAGGTACCCCATGCACCTTATTTATTTGTGGGTAGGATCAAGGGTCTCTGTCTCAGGTACCCCATGCACCTCCTTTATTTGTGGGCAGGATCAAGGGTCTCTGTCTCAGGTACCCCACGCACCTCCTTTATTTGTGGGTAGGATCGACAGTCTCTGTCTCAGGTACCCCACGCACCCCCTTTATTTGAGGGTAGGATCAAGGGTCTCTGTCTCAGGTACCCCACGCACCTCCTTTATTTGTGGGTAGGATCGACAGTCTCTGTCTCAGGTACCCCATGCACCTTCTTTATTTGGGGGTAGGATCAAGGGTCTCTATCTCAGGGACGCCACGCACTTTCTTTATTTGTGGGTAGGATCAAGGGTCTCTATCTCAGGTACCCCATGCACCCCCTTTATTTGAGGGTAGGATCAAGGGTCTCTGTCTCAGTTACCCCATTCACCTCCTTTATTTGTGGGTTAGATCAAGGGTCTCTGTCTCAGGTACCCCACGCAGCTCGTTATTTGTGGGTAGGATTAAGGGTCTCTGTCTCAGGTACCCCATGCACCTCCTTTATTTGTGGATAGAATCAAGGGTCTCTATGTCAGGTACCCCACACACCTCCTTTATTTGGGGGTTGGATCGAGGGTCTCTGTCTCCGGTACCCCATGCACCTCCTTTATTTGTAGGTTGGATCAAGGGTCTCTGTCTCAGGTACCCCATGCAGCTCTTTATTTGTGTGTAGGATCAAGGGTCTCTGTCTCAGGTACCCCACGCAGCTCTTTATTTGTGGGTAGGATCAAGGGTCTCTGTCTCAGGTACCCCATGCACCTCCTTTATTTGTGGGTAGGATCAAGGGTCTCTGTCTCAGGTACTCCATGCACCTCCTTTATTTGAGGGTAGGATCAAGGGTCTCTGTCTCAGGTACCCCATGCACCTCCTTTATTTGTGGGTTGGATCGAGGGTCTCTGTCTCAGGTACCCCATGCACCTCCTTTATTTGTGGGTTGGATCGAGGGTCTCTGTCTTAGGTACCCCATGCACCTCCTTTATTTGTGGGTAAAATCAAGGGTCTCTGTCTCAGGTACCCCACCAACCTCCTTTATTTGTGGGTAGGATCAAGGGTCTCTGTCTCAGGTACCCCATGCACCTCCTTTATTTGTGGGTAGGATCAAGGGTCTCTATCTCAGGTACCCCATGAACCTCCTTTATTTGTGGGTTGGATCGAGGGTCTCTGTCTCAGGTACTCCATGCACCTCCTTTATTTGTGGGTAGGATCAAGGGTCTCTGTCTCAGGTACCCCATGCACCTCCTTTATTTGTGGGTAGGATCAAGGGTCTCTATCTCAGGTACCCCATGCACCTCCTTTATTTGTGGGTAGGATCAAGGGTCTCTGTCTCAGGTACCCGATGCACCTCCTTTATTTGTGGGTTGGATCAAGGGTCTCTATCTCAGGTACCCCATGCACCTCCTTTATTTGTGGGTTGGATCGACAGTCTCTGTCTCAGGTACCCCACGCACCCCCTTTATTTGAGGGTAGGATCAAGGGGCTCTGTCTCAGGTACCCCACGCACCTCCTTTATTTGTGGGTAGGATCAAGCGTCGCTATGTCAGGTCCCCCATGCACCTCCTTTATTTGTGGGTTGGATCGAGGGTCTCTGTCTCAGGTACCCCATGCACCTCCTTTATTTGAGGGTAGGATCAAGGTTCTTTATCTCAGGTACCCATGCACCTCCTTTATTTGTGGGTTGGATCGAGGGTCTCTGTCTCAGGTACCCCATGCACCTCCTTTATTTGTGGATAGAATCAAGGGTCTCTATGTCAGGTACCCCACACACCTCCTTTATTTGGGGGTTGGATCGAGGGTCTCTGTCTCCGGTACCCCATGCACCTCCTTTATTTGTAGGTTGGATCAAGGGTCTCTGTCTCAGGTACCCCATGCAGCTCTTTATTTGTGTGTAGGATCAAGGGTCTCTGTCTCAGGTACCCCACGCAGCTCTTTATTTGTGGGTAGGATCAAGGGTCTCTGTCTCAGGTACCCCATGCACCTCCTTTATTTGTGGGTAGGATCAAGGGTCTCTGTCTCAGGTACTCCATGCACCTCCTTTATTTGAGGGTAGGATCAAGGGTCTCTGTCTCAGGTACCCCATGCACCTCCTTTATTTGTGGGTTGGATCGAGGGTCTCTGTCTCAGGTACCCCATGCACCTCCTTTATTTGTGGGTTGGATCGAGGGACTCTGTCTTAGGTACCCCACGCACCTCCTTTATTTGTGGGTAAAATCAAGGGTCTCTGTCTCAGGTACCCCACCAACCTCCTTTATTTGTGGGTAGGATCAAGGGTCTCTGTCTCAGGTACCCCATGCACCTCCTTTATTTGTGGGTAGGATCAAGGGTCTCTATCTCAGGTACCCCATGAACCTCCTTTATTTGTGGGTTGGATCGAGGGTCTCTGTCTCAGGTACTCCATGCACCTCCTTTATTTGTGGGTAGGATCAAGGGTCTCTGTCTCAGGTACCCCATGCACCTCCTTTATTTGTGGGTAGGATCAAGGGTCTCTATCTCAGGTACCCCATGCACCTCCTTTATTTGTGGGTAGGATCAAGGGTCTCTGTCTCAGGTACCCCATGCACCTCCTTTATTTGTGGGTTGGATCAAGGGTCTCTATCTCAGGTACCCCATGCACCTCCTTTATTTGTGGGTTGGATCGACAGTCTCTGTCTCAGGTACCCCATGCACCCCCTTTATTTGAGGGTAGGATCAAGGGGCTCTGTCTCAGGTACCCCACGCACCTCCTTTATTTGTGGGTAGGATCAAGCGTCGCTATGTCAGGTCCCCCATGCACCTCCTTTATTTGTGGGTTGGATCGAGGGTCTCTGTCTCAGGTACCCCATGCACCTCCTTTATTTGAGGGTAGGATCAAGGTTCTTTATCTCAGGTACCCATGCACCTCCTTTATTTGTGGGTTGGATCGAGGGTCTCTGTCTCAGGTACCCCATGCACCTCCTTTATTTGTGGATAGAATCAAGGGTCTCTATGTCAGGTACCCCACACACCTCCTTTATTTGGGGGTTGGATCGAGGGTCTCTGTCTCCGGTACCCCATGCACCTCCTTTATTTGTAGGTTGGATCAAGGGTCTCTGTCTCAGGTACCCCATGCAGCTCTTTATTTGTGTGTAGGATCAAGGGTCTCTGTCTCAGGTACCCCACGCAGCTCTTTATTTGTGGGTAGGATCAAGGGTCTCTGTCTCAGGTACCCCATGCACCTCCTTTATTTGTGGGTAGGATCAAGGGTCTCTGTCTCAGGTACTCCATGCACCTCCTTTATTTGAGGGTAGGATCAAGGGTCTCTGTCTCAGGTAAACCATGCACCTCCTTTATTTGTGGGTTGGATCGAGGGTCTCTGTCTCAGGTACCCCATGCACCTCCTTTATTTGTGGGTTGGATCGAGGGTCTCTGTCTTAGGTACCCCACGCACCTCCTTTATTTGTGGGTAAAATCAAGGGTCTCGGTCTCAGGTACCCCACCAACCTCCTTTATTTGTGGGTAGGATCAAGGGTCTCTGTCTCAGGTACCCCATGCACCTCCTTTATTTGTGGGTAGGATCAAGGGTCTCTATCTCAGGTACCCCATGCACCTCCTTTATTTGTGGGTTGGATCGAGGGTCTCTGTCTCAGGTACCCCATGCACCTCCTTTATTTGTGGGTAGGATCAAGGGTCTCTGTCTCAGGTACCCCATGCACCTCCTTTATTTGTGGGTAGGATCAAGGGTCTCTATCTCAGGTACCCCATGCACCTCCTTTATTTGTGGGTAGGATCAAGGGTCTCTGTCTGAGGTACCCCATGCACCTCCTTTATTTGTGGGTTGGATCAAGGGTCTCTATCGCAGGTACCCCATGCACCTCCTTTATTTGTGGGTTGGATCGACAGTCTCTGTCTCAGGTACCCCACGCACCCCCTTTATTTGAGGGTAGTATCAAGGGGCTCTGTCTCAGGTACCCCACGCACCTCCTTTATTTGTGGGTAGGATCAAGCGTCTCTATGTCAGGTCCCCCATGCACCTCCTTTATTTGTGGGTTGGATCGAGGGTCTCTGTCTCAGGTACCCCATGCACCTCCTTTATTTGTGGGTTGGATCAAGGGTCTCTGTCTCAGGTACCCCATGCAGCTCTTTCTTTGTGGGTAGGATCAAGGGTCTCTGTCTCAGGTACCCATGCACCTCCTTTATTTGTGGGTTGGATCGAGGGTCTCTGTCTCAGGTACCACATGCACCTCCTTTATTTGTGGGTTAGACCGAGGGTCTCTGTCTTAGGTACCCCACGCACCTCCTTTATTTGAGGGTAGGATCAAGGTTCTCTATCTCAGGTACCCCATGCACCTCCTTTATTTGTGGGTCTGATCGAGGTTTTCTGTCTCAGGTACCCCACGCACCTCCTTTACTTGAGGGTAGAATTAAGGGTCTCTGTCTCAGGTACCCCATGCACCTCCTTTATTTGTGGGTTGGATCGAGGGTCTCTGTCTCAGTTATCCCACGCACCTCCTTTATTTGAGGGTAGGATCGAGGTTCTCTATCTCAGGTACCCCATGCACCTCCTTTATTTGTGGGTTGGATCGAGGGTCTCTGTTTCAGGTACCCCATGCACCTCCTTTATTTGTGGGTAGAATCAAGGGTCTCTGTCTCAGGTACCCCACACACCTCCTTTATTTGTGGGTAGGATCAAGGGTCTCTGTCTCAGGTACCCCATGCACCTCCTTTATTTGTGGGTAGGATCAAGGGTCTCTATCTCAGGTACCCCACGCACCTCCTTTATTTGTGGGTTGGATCGAGGGTCTCTATGTCAGGTACCCCACGCACCACCTTTATTTGAGGATAGGATCAAGGGTCTCTATGTCAGGTACCCCACACACCTCCTTTATTTGTGGGTAGGATCAAGGCTCTCTATGTCAGGTACCCCACGCACCTCCTTTATTTGTGGGTTGGATCGAGGGTCTCTGTCTCAGGTACCCCATGCACCTCCTTTAGTTGAGGGTAGGATCAAGGTTCTCTATCTCAGGTACCCCATGCACCTCCTTTATTTGTGGGTTGCATCGAGGGTCTCTGTCTCAGGTATCCCATGCACCTCCTTTATTTGTGGGTAGAATCAAGGGTCTCTGTCTCAGGTACCCCATGCACCACCTTTATTTGAGGATAGGATCAAGGGTCTCTATGTCAGGTACCCCACACACCTCCTTTATTTGTGGGTAGGATCAAGGGTCTCTGTCTCAGGTACCCCATGCACCACCTTTATTTGAGGATAGGATCAAGGGTCTCTATGTCAGGTACCCCACACACCTCCTTTATTTGTGGGTAGGATCAAGGGTCTCTATGTCAGGTACCCCATGCACCTCCTTTATTTGTGGGTAGGATCGAGGGTCTCTGTCTCAGGTACCCCATGCACCTCCTTTATTTGTGGGTTGGATCAAGGGTCTCTGTGTCAGGTACCCCAGGCAGCTCTTTATTTGTGTGTAGGATGAAGGGTCTCTGTGTCAGGTACCCCATGCACCTCCTTTATTTGTGGGTAGGATCAAGGGTCTCTGTCTCAGGTACCCCATGCACCTACTTTATTTGTCGGTTGGATCGAGGGTCTCTGTCTCGGGTACCCCATGCACCTCCTTTATTTGTGGGTTGGATCGAGGGTCTCTGTCTTAGGTACCCCACGCACCTCCTTTATTTGAGGGTAGGATCAAGGTTCTCTATCTCAGGTACCCCATGCACCTCCTTTATTTGAGGGTAGGATTAAGGGTCTCTATCTCAGGTACCCCATGCACCTCCTTTACTTGAGGGTAAAATCAAGGGTCTCTGTCTCAGGTACCCCATGCACCCCCTTTATTTGAGGGTAGGATCAAGGGTCTCTATGTCAGGTACCCCACGCACCTCCTTTATTTGTGGGTTGGATCGAGGGTCTCTGTCTCAGGTACCCCATGCACCTCCTTTATTTGAGGGTAGGATCAAGGTTCTCTATCTCAGGTACCCCATGCATCTCCTTTATTTGTGGGTTGGATCGAGGGTCTCTGTCTCAGGTATCCCATGCACCTCCTTTATTTGTGGGTAGAATCAAGGGTCTCTGTCTCAGGTACCCCATGCACCACCTTTATTTGAGGATAGGATCAAGGTTCTCTATCTCAGGTACCCCATGCACCTCCTTTATTTGTGGGTAGAATCAAGGGTCTCTGTCTCAGGCACCTCACACACCTCCTTTATTTGTGGGTAGGATCAAGGGTCTCTGCCTCAGGTACCCCATGCACCTCCTTTATTTGTGGGTAGTATCAAGGGTCTCTATATCAGGTACCCCATGCACCTCCTTTATTTGTGGGTAGGATCGACAGTCTGTCTCAGGTACCCCATGCACCCCCTTTATTTGAGGGTAGGATCAAGGGTCTCTGTCTCAGGTACCCCACGCAGCTCTTTATTTGTGGTTAGGATCAAGGGTCTCTGTCTCAGGTAACCCATGCACCTCCTTTATTTGTGGGTTGGATCGAGGGTCTCTGTCTCAGGTACCCCATGCACCTCCTTTATTTGTGGGTTGGATCGAGGGTCTCTGTCTTAGGTACCCCACACACCTCCTTTATTTGAGGGTAGGATCAAGGTTCTCTATCTCAGGTACCCCATGCACCTCCTTTATTTTTGGATCTGATCGAGGGTCTCTGTCTCAGGTACCCCATGCACCTTTACTTGAGGGTAGAATCAAGGGTCCCTGTCTCAGGTACCCTATGCACCCCTTTATTTGAGGGTAGGATCAAGGGTCTCTATGTCAGGTACCCCATGCACCTCCTTTATTTGAGGGTAGGATCAAGGTTCTCTATCTCAGGTACCCCATGCACCTCCTTTATTTGTGGGTTGGATAGAGGGTCTCTGTCTCAGGTACCCCATGCACCTCCTTTATTTGTGGGTAGAATCAAGGATTTCTGTCTCAGGTACCCCATGCACCCCCTTTATTTGAGGGTAGGATCAAGGGTCTCTATGTCAGGTACCCCACACACCTTCTTTATTTGTGGGTTGGATCGAGGGTCTCTGTCTCAGGTACCCCATGCACCTCCTTTATTTTCGGGTTGGATCAAGGGTCTCTGTCTCAGGTACCCACGCAGCTCTTTATTTGTGGGTAGGATCAAGGGTCTCTGTCTCAGGTACCCCATGCACCTCCTTTATTTGTGGGTAGGATCAAGGGTCTCTATCTCAGGTACCCCATGCACCTCCTTTATTTGTGGGTAGGATCAAGGGTCTCTGTCTCAGGTACCCCATGCACCTCCTTTATTTGTGGGTTGGATCAAGGGTCTCTATCTCAGGTACCCCATGCACCTCCTTTATTTGTGGGTTGGATCGACAGTCTCTGTCTCAGGTACCCCACGCACCCCCTTTATTTGAGGGTAGGATCAAGGGGCTCTGTCTCAGGTACCCCACGCACCTCCTTTATTTGTGGGTAGGATCAAGCGTCGCTATGTCAGGTCCCCCATGCACCTCCTTTATTTGTGGGTTGGATCGAGGGTCTCTGTCTCAGGTACCCCATGCACCTCCTTTATTTGAGGGTAGGATCAAGGTTCTTTATCTCAGGTACCCATGCACCTCCTTTATTTGTGGGTTGGATCGAGGGTCTCTGTCTCAGGTACCCCATGCACCTCCTTTATTTGTGGATAGAATCAAGGGTCTCTATGTCAGGTACCCCACACACCTCCTTTATTTGGGGGTTGGATCGAGGGTCTCTGTCTCCGGTACCCCATGCACCTCCTTTATTTGTAGGTTGGATCAAGGGTCTCTGTCTCCAGGTACCCCATGCAGCTCTTTATTTGTGTGTAGGATCAAGGGTCTCTGTCTCAGGTACCCCACGCAGCTCTTTATTTGTGGGTAGGATCAAGGGTCTCTGTCTCAGGTACCCCATGCACCTCCTTTATTTGTGGGTAGGATCAAGGGTCTCTGTCTCAGGTACTCCATGCACCTCCTTTATTTGAGGGTAGGATCAAGGGTCTCTGTCTCAGGTACCCCATGCACCTCCTTTATTTGTGGGTTGGATCGAGGGTCTCTGTCTCAGGTACCCCATGCACCTCCTTTATTTGTGGGTTGGATCGAGGGTCTCTGTCTTAGGTACCCCACGCACCTCCTTTATTTGTGGGTAAAATCAAGGGTCTCTGTCTCAGGTACCCCACCAACCTCCTTTATTTGTGGGTAGGATCAAGGGTCTCTGTCTCAGGTACCCCATGCACCTCCTTTATTTGTGGGTAGGATCAAGGGTCTCTATCTCAGGTACCCCATGAACCTCCTTTATTTGTGGGTTGGATCGAGGGTCTCTGTCTCAGGTACTCCATGCACCTCCTTTATTTGTGGGTAGGATCAAGGGTCTCTGTCTCAGGTACCCCATGCACCTCCTTTATTTGTGGGTATGATCAAGGGTCTCTATCTCAGGTACCCCATGCACCTCCTTTATTTGTGGGTAGGATCAAGGGTCTCTGTCTCAGGTACCCCATGCACCTCCTTTATTTGTGGGTTGGATCAAGGGTCTCTATCTCAGGTACCCCATGCACCTCCTTTATTTGTGGGTTGGATCGACAGTCTCTGTCTCAGGTACCCCACGCACCCCTTTATTTGAGGGTAGGATCAAGGGGCTCTGTCTCAGGTACCCCACGCACCTCCTTTATTTGTGGGTAGGATCAAGCGTCGCTATGTCAGGTCCCCCATGCACCTCCTTTATTTGTGGGTTGGATCGAGGGTCTCTGTCTCAGGTACCCCATGCACCTCCTTTATTTGAGGGTAGGATCAAGGTTCTTTATCTCAGGTACCCATGCACCTCCTTTATTTGTGGGTTGGATCGAGGGTCTCTGTCTCAGGTACCCCATGCACCTCCTTTATTTGTGGATAGAATCAAGGGTCTCTATGTCAGGTACCCCACACACCTCCTTTATTTGGGGGTTGGATCGAGGGTCTCTGTCTCCGGTACCCCATGCACCTCCTTTATTTGTAGGTTGGATCAAGGGTCTCTGTCTCAGGTACCCCATGCAGCTCTTTATTTGTGTGTAGGATCAAGGGTCTCTGTCTCAGGTACCCCACGCAGCTCTTTATTTGTGGGTAGGATCAAGGGTCTCTGTCTCAGGTACCCCATGCACCTCCTTTATTTGTGGGTAGGATCAAGGGTCTCTGTCTCAGGTACTCCATGCACCTCCTTTATTTGAGGGTAGGATCAAGGGTCTCTGTCTCAGGTAAACCATGCACCTCCTTTATTTGTGGGTTGGATCGAGGGTCTCTGTCTCCAGGTACCCCATGCACCTCCTTTATTTGTGGGTTGGATCGAGGGTCTCTGTCTTAGGTACCCCACGCACCTCCTTTATTTGTGGGTAAAATCAAGGGTCTCTGTCTCAGGTACCCCACCAACCTCCTTTATTTGTGGGTAGGATCAAGGGTCTCTGTCTCAGGTACCCCATGCACCTCCTTTATTTGTGGGTAGGATCAAGGGTCTCTATCTCAGGTACCCCATGCACCTCCTTTATTTGTGGGTTGGATCGAGGGTCTCTGTCTCAGGTACCCCATGCACCTCCTTTATTTGTGGGTAGGATCAAGGGTCTCTGTCTCAGGTACCCCATGCACCTCCTTTATTTGTGGGTAGGATCAAGGGTCTCTATCTCAGGTACCCCATGCACCTCCTTTATTTGTGGGTAGGATCAAGGGTCTCTGTCTGAGGTACCCCATGCACCTCCTTTATTTGTGGGTTGGATCAAGGGTCTCTATCGCAGGTACCCCATGCACCTCCTTTATTTGTGGGTTGGATCGACAGTCTCTGTCTCAGGTACCCCACGCACCCCCTTTATTTGAGGGTAGTATCAAGGGGCTCTGTCTCAGGTACCCCACGCACCTCCTTTATTTGTGGGTAGGATCAAGCGTCTCTATGTCAGGTCCCCATGCACCTCCTTTATTTGTGGGTTGGATCGAGGGTCTCTGTCTCAGGTACCCCATGCACCTCCTTTATTTGTGGGTTGGATCAAGGGTCTCTGTCTCAGGTACCCCATGCAGCTCTTTCTTTGTGGGTAGGATCAAGGGTCTCTGTCTCAGGTACCCATGCACCTCCTTTATTTGTGGGTTGGATCGAGGGTCTCTGTCTCAGGTACCACATGCACCTCCTTTATTTGTGGGTTAGACCGAGGGTCTCTGTCTTAGGTACCCCACGCACCTCCTTTATTTGAGGGTAGGATCAAGGTTCTCTATCTCAGGTACCCCATGCACCTCCTTTATTTGTGGGTCTGATCGAGGTTTTCTGTCTCAGGTACCCCACGCACCTCCTTTACTTGAGGGTAGAATTAAGGGTCTCTGTCTCAGGTACCCCATGCACATCCTTTATTTGTGGGTTGGATCGAGGGTCTCTGTTTCAGGTACCCCATGCACCTCCTTTATTTGTGGGTAGAATCAAGGGTCTCTGTCTCAGGTACCCCACACACCTCCTTTATTTGTGGGTAGGATCAAGGGTCTCTGTCTCAGGTACCCCATGCACCTCCTTTATTTGTGGGTAGGATCAAGGGTCTCTATCTCAGGTACCCCACGCACCTCCTTTATTTGTGGGTTGGATCGAGGGTCTCTATGTCAGGTACCCCACGCACCACCTTTATTTGAGGATAGGATCAAGGGTCTCTATGTCAGGTACCCCACACACCTCCTTTATTTGTGGGTAGGATCAAGGGTCTCTATGTCAGGTACCCCACGCACCTCCTTTATTTGTGGGTTGGATCGAGGGTCTCTGTCTCAGGTACCCCATGCACCTCCTTTAGTTGAGGGTAGGATCAAGGTTCTCTATCTCAGGTACCCCATGCACCTCCTTTATTTGTGGGTTGCATCGAGGGTCTCTGTCTCAGGTATCCCATGCACCTCCTTTATTTGTGGGTAGAATCAAGGGTCTCTGTCTCAGGTACCCCATGCACCACCTTTATTTGAGGATAGGATCAAGGGTCTCTATGTCAGGTACCCCACACACCTCCTTTATTTGTGGGTAGGATCAAGGGTCTCTGTCTCAGGTACCCCATGCACCACCTTTATTTGAGGATAGGATCAAGGGTCTCTATGTCAGGTACCCCACACACCTCCTTTATTTGTGGGTAGGATCAAGGGTCTCTATGTCAGGTACCCCATGCACCTCCTTTATTTGTGGGTAGGATCGAGGGTCTCTGTCTCAGGTACCCCATGCACCTCCTTTATTTGTGGGTTGGATCAAGGGTCTCTGTGTCAGGTACCCCAGGCAGCTCTTTATTTGTGTGTAGGATGAAGGGTCTCTGTGTCAGGTACCCCATGCACCTCCTTTATTTGTGGGTAGGATCAAGGGTCTCTGTCTCAGGTACCCCATGCACCTCCTTTATTTGTCGGTTGGATCGAGGGTCTCTGTCTCGGGTACCCCATGCACCTCCTTTATTTGTGGGTTGGATCGAGGGTCTCTGTCTTAGGTACCCCACGCACCTCCTTTATTTGAGGGTAGGATCAAGGTTCTCTATCTCAGGTACCCCATGCACCTCCTTTATTTGAGGGTAGGATTAAGGGTCTCTATCTCAGGTACCCCATGCACCTCCTTTACTTGAGGGTAAAATCAAGGGTCTCTGTCTCAGGTACCCCATGCACCCCCTTTATTTGAGGGTAGGATCAAGGGTCTCTATGTCAGGTACCCCACGCACCTCCTTTATTTGTGGGTTGGATCGAGGGTCTCTGTCTCAGGTACCCCATGCACCTCCTTTATTTGAGGGTAGGATCAAGGTTCTCTATCTCAGGTACCCCATGCATCTCCTTTATTTGTGGGTTGGATCGAGGGTCTCTGTCTCAGGTATCCCATGCACCTCCTTTATTTGTGGGTAGAATCAAGGGTCTCTGTCTCAGGTACCCCATGCACCACCTTTATTTGAGGATAGGATCAAGGTTCTCTATCTCAGGTACCCCATGCACCTCCTTTATTTGTGGGTAGAATCAAGGGTCTCTGTCTTAGGCACCTCACACACCTCCTTTATTTGTGGGTAGGATCAAGGGTCTCTGCCTCAGGTACCCCATGCACCTCCTTTATTTGTGGGTAGTATCAAGGGTCTCTATATCAGGTACCCCATGCACCTCCTTTATTTGTGGGTAGGATCGACAGTCTGTCTCAGGTACCCCATGCACCCCCTTTATTTGAGGGTAGGATCAAGGGTCTCTGTCTCAGGTACCCCACGCAGCTCTTTATTTGTGGTTAGGATCAAGGGTCTCTGTCTCAGGTACCCCATGCACCTCCTTTATTTGTGGGTTGGATCGAGGGTCTCTGTCTCAGGTACCCCATGCACCTCCTTTATTTGTGGGTTGGATCGAGGGTCTCTGTCTTAGGTACCCCACACACCTCCTTTATTTGAGGGTAGGATCAAGGTTCTCTATCTCAGGTACCCCATGCACCTCCTTTATTTTTGGATCTGATCGAGGGTCTCTGTCTCAGGTACCCCATGCACCTTTACTTGAGGGTAGAATCAAGGGTCCCTGTCTCAGGTACCCTATGCACCCCCTTTATTTGAGGGTAGGATCAAGGGTCTCTATGTCAGGTACCCCATGCACCTCCTTTATTTGAGGGTAGGATCAAGGTTCTCTATCTCAGGTACCCCATGCACCTCCTTTATTTGTGGGTTGGATAGAGGGTCTCTGTCTCAGGTACCCCATGCACCTCCTTTATTTGTGGGTTGGATCGAGGGTCTCTGTCTTAGGTACCCCACGCAACTCCTTTATTTGAGGGTAGGATCAAGGTTCTCTATCTCAGGTACCCCATGCACCTCCTTTATTTGAGGGTAGGATTAAGGGTCTCTATCTCAGGTACCCCATGCACCTCCTTTACTTGAGGGTAAAATCAAGGGTCTCTGTCTCAGGTACCCCATGCACCCCCTTTATTTGAGGGTAGGATCAAGGGTCTCTATGTCAGGTACCCCACGCACCTCCTTTATTTGTGGGTTGGATCGAGGGTCTCTGTCTCAGGTACCCCATGCACCTCCTTTATTTGAGGGTAGGATCAAGGTTCTCTATCTCAGGTACCCCATGCATCTCCTTTATTTGTGGGTTGGATCGAGGGTCTCTGTCTCAGGTATCCCATGCACCTCCTTTATTTGTGGGTAGAATCAAGGGTCTCTGTCTCAGGTACCCCATGCACCACCTTTATTTGAGGATAGGATCAAGGTTCTCTATCTCAGGTACCCCATGCACCTCCTTTATTTGTGGGTAGAATCAAGGGTCTCTGTCTCAGGCACCTCACACACCTCCTTTATTTGTGGGTAGGATCAAGGGTCTCTGCCTCAGGTACCCCATGCACCTCCTTTATTTGTGGGTAGTATCAAGGGTCTCTATATCAGGTACCCCATGCACCTCCTTTATTTGTGGGTAGGATCGACAGTCTGTCTCAGGTACCCCATGCACCCCCTTTATTTGAGGGTAGGATCAAGGGTCTCTGTCTCAGGTACCCCACGCAGCTCTTTATTTGTGGTTAGGATCAAGGGTCTCTGTCTCAGGTACCCCATGCACCTCCTTTATTTGTGGGTTGGATCGAGGGTCTCTGTCTCAGGTACCCCATGCACCTCCTTTATTTGTGGGTTGGATCGAGGGTCTCTGTCTTAGGTACCCCACACACCTCCTTTATTTGAGGGTAGGATCAAGGTTCTCTATCTCAGGTACCCCATGCACCTCCTTTATTTTTGGATCTGATCGAGGGTCTCTGTCTCAGGTACCCCATGCACCTTTACTTGAGGGTAGAATCAAGGGTCCCTGTCTCAGGTACCCTATGCACCCCCTTTATTTGAGGGTAGGATCAAGGGTCTCTATGTCAGGTACCCCATGCACCTCCTTTATTTGAGGGTAGGATCAAGGTTCTCTATCTCAGGTACCCCATGCACCTCCTTTATTTGTGGGTTGGATAGAGGGTCTCTGTCTCAGGTACCCCATGCACCTCCTTTATTTGTGGGTAGAATCAAGGATTTCTGTCTCAGGTACCCCATGCACCCCTTTATTTGAGGGTAGGATCAAGGGTCTCTATGTCAGGTACCCCACACACCTTCTTTATTTGTGGGTTGGATCGAGGGTCTCTGTCTCAGGTACCCCATGCACCTCCTTTATTTTCGGGTTGGATCAAGGGTCTCTGTCTCAGGTACCCACGCAGCTCTTTATTTGTGGGTAGGATCAAGGGTCTCTGTCTCAGGTACCCCATGCACCTTCTTTATTTGTGGGTTGGATCGAGGGTCTCTGTCTCAGGTACCCCATGCACCTAATTTATTTGTGGGTTGGATCGAGGGTCTCTGTCTTAGGTACCCCACGAACCTCCTTTATTTGAGGGTAGGATCAAGGTTACCTATCTCAGGTACCCTATGATGCACCTCCTTTATTTGTGGGTTGGATCAAGGGTCTCTGTCTCAGGTACCCCACGCACCTCCTTTATTTGAGGGTAGGATCAAGGTTCTCTATCTCAGGTACCCCATGCACCTCCTTTATTTGTGGGTTGGATCGAGGGTCTCTGTTTCAGGTACCCCAGGCACCTCCTTTATTTGTGGGTAGAATCAAAGGTCTCTGTCTCAGGTACCTCAAGCACCTCCTTTATTTGTGGGTAGAATCAAGGGTCTCTGTCTCAGGTACCCCACGCACCCCCTTTATTTGTGGGTAGAATCAAAGGTCTCTGTCTCAGGTACCTCAAGCACCTCCTTTATTTGTGGGTAGAATCAAGGGTCTCTGTCTCAGGTACCCCACGCACCCCCTTTATTTGAGGGTAGGATCAAGGGTCTCTTTGTCAGGTACCCCACACACCTCCTTTATTTGTGGGTAGGATCAAGGGTCTCTGTCTCAGGTACCCCACGCACCTCCTTTATTTGTGGGTAGGATCAAGGGTCTCTGTCTCAGGTACCCCATGCACCTCCTTTATTTGTGAGTAGGATCAAGGGTCTCTGTCTCAGGTACCCCACGCCGCTCTTTATTTGTGGGTAGGATCGAGGGCCTCTATGTCAGGTACCCCACACACCTCCTTTATTTGTGGGAAGGATCGAGGGTCTCTGTCTTAGGTACCCCTGCACCTCCTTCATTTGTGGGTAGGATCAAGGGTCTCTGTCTCAGGTTCCCCACGCACCTCATTTACTTGTGGGTAGGATCAATGGCCTCTATCTCAGGTACCCCACACACCTCCTTTACTTGTGGGTAGGATCAATGGCCTCTATCTCAGGGACGCCACGCACCTCCTTTATTTGTGGGTAGGATCAAGGGTCTCTATCTCAGGTACCCCACGCACCCCCTTTATTTGAGGGTAGGATCAAGGGTCTCTATCTCAGGTACCCCACGCACCTCCTTTATTTGAGGGTAGGATCAAGGTTCTCTATCTCAGGTACCCCACGCACCTCCTTTATTTGAGGGTAGGATCAAGGTTCTCTATCTCAGGGACGCACACACCTCCTTTATTTGAGGGTAGGATCAAGGGTCTCTATCTCAGGTACCCCACGCACCTCCTTTATTTGTGGGTAGGATCAAGGGTCTCTATCTCAGGTACCCCACGCACCTCCTTTATTTGTGGGTAGGATCAAGGGTCTCTGTCGCAGGTACCCCACGCACCTCATTTATTTGTGGGTAGGATCAATGGTCTCTATCTCAGGTACACCACGCACCCCCTTTATTTGAGGGTAGGATCAAGGTTGTCTATCTCAGGTACCCCACGCACCTCCTTTATTTGAGGGTAGGATCATGGTTCTCTATCTCAGGGACGCCACGCACCTCCTTTATTTGAGGGTAGGATCAAGGGTCTCTATCTCAGGTACCCCACGCACCTCCTTTACTTGTGGGTAGGATCAATGGCCTCTATCTCAGGTACCCCACACACCTCCTTTACTTGTGGGTAGGATCAATGGCCTCTATCTCAGGTACCCCACGCACCTCCTTTATTTGTGGGTAGGATCAAGGGTCTCTATCTCAGGTACCCCACGCACCTCCTTTATTTGTGGGTAGGATCAAGGGTCTCTGTCTCGGGTACCCCACGCACCTCATTTATTTGTGGGTAGGATCAAGGGTCTCTATCTCAGGTACCCCACGCACCCCCTTTATTTGAGGGTAGGATCAAGGTTCTCTATCTCAGGTACACCACGCACCTCCTTTATTTGAGGGTAGGATCAAGGTTCTCTATCTCAGGTACCCCACGCACCTCCTTTATTTGAGGGTAGGATCAAGGTTCTCTATCTCAGGTACCCCATGCACCTCCTTTATTTGTGGGTTGCATCGAGGGTCTCTGTCTCGGGTATCCCATGCACCTCCTTTATTTGTGGGTAGAATCAAGGGTCTCTGTCTCAGGTACCCCATGCACCACCTTTATTTGAGGATAGGATCAAGGGTCTCTATGTCAGGTACCCCACACACCTCCTTTATTTGTGGGTAGGATCAAGGGTCTCTGTCTCAGGTACCCCATGCACCACCTTTATTTGAGGATAGGATCAAGGGTCTCTATGTCAGGTACCCCACACACCTCCTTTATTTGTGGGTAGGATCAAGGGTCTCTATGTCAGGTACCCCACGCACCTCCTTTATTTGTGGGTTGGATCGAGGGTCTCTGTCTCAGGTACCCCATGCACCTCCTTTATTTGTGGGTTGGATCAAGGGTCTCTGTCTCAGGTTCCCCAGGCAGCTCTTTATTTGTGTGTAGGATGAAGGGTCTCTGTGTCAGATACCCCATGCACCTCCTTTATTTGTGGGTAGGATCAAGGGTCTCTGTCTCAGGTACCCCATGCACCTCCTTTATTTGTGGGTTGGATCGAGGGTCTCTGTATCGGGTACCCCATGCACCTCCTTTATTTGTGGGTTGGATCGAGGGTCTCTGTCTTAGGTACCCCACGCACCTCCTTTATTTGAGGGTAGGATCAAGGGTCTCTATCTCAGGTACCCCATGCACCTCCTTTACTTGAGGGTAGAATCAAGGGTCTCTGTCTCAGGTACCCCATGCACCCCCTTTATTTGAGGGTAGGATCAAGGGTCTCTATGTCAGGTACCCCACGCACCTCCTTTATTTGTGGGTTGGATCGAGGGTCTCTGTCTCAGGTACCCCATGCACCTCCTTTATTTGAGGGTAGGATCAAGGTTCTCTATCTCAGGTACCCCATGCACCTCCTTTATTTGTGGGTTGGATCGAGGGTCTCTGTCTCAGGTATCCCATGCACCTCCTTTATTTGTGGGTAGAATCAAGGGTCTCTGTCTCAGGTACCCCATGCACCACCTTTATTTGAGGATAGGATCAAGGTTCTCTATCTCAGGTACCCCATGCACCTCCTTTATTTGTGGGTAGAATCAAGGGTCTCTGTCTCAGGCACCTCACACACCTCCTTTATTTGTGGGTAGGATCAAGGGTCTCTGCCTCAGGTACCCCATGCACCTCCTTTATTTGTGGGTAGTATCAAGGGTCTCTATCTCAGGTACCCCATGCACCTCCTTTATTTGTGGGTAGGATCGACAGTCTGTCTCAGGTACCCCATGCACCCCCTTTATTTGAGGGTAGGATCAAGGGTCTCTGTCTCAGGTACCCCACGCAGCTCTTTATTTGTGGTTAGGATCAAGGGTCTCTGTCTCAGGTACCCCATACACCTCCTTTATTTGTGGGTTGGATCGAGGGTCTCTGTCTCAGGTACCCCATGCACCTCCTTTATTTGTGGGTTGGATCGAGGGACTCTGTCTTAGGTACCCCACACACCTCCTTTATTTGAGGGTAGGATCAAGGTTCTCTATCTCAGGTACCCCATGCACCTCCTTTATTTGTGGATCTGATCGAGGGTCTCTGTCTCAGGTACCCCATGCACCTTTACTTGAGGGTAGAATCAAGGGTCTCTGTCTCAGGTACCCCATGCACCCCCTTTATTTGAGGGTAGGATCAAGGGTCTCTATGTCAGGTACCCCATGCACCTCCTTTATTTGAGGGTAGGATCAAGATTCTCTATCTCAGGTACCCCAGGCACCTCCTTTATTTGTGGGTTGGATAGAGGGTCTCTGTCTCAGGTACCCCATGCACCTCCTTTATTTGTGGGTAGAATCAAGGATTTCTGTCTCAGGTACCCCATGCACCCCCTTTATTTGAGGGTAGGATCAAGGGTCTCTATGCCAGGTACCCCACACACCTCCTTTATTTGTGGGTTGGATCGAGGGTCTCTGTCTCAGGTACCCCATGCACCTCCTTTATTTTCAGGTTGGATCAAGGGTCTCTGTCTCAGGTACCCCATGCACCTAATTTATTTGTGGGTTGGATCGAGGGTCTCTGTCTCAGGTACCCCATGCACCTCCTTTATTTGTGGGTTGGATCGAGGGTCTCTGTCTCAGGTACCCCATGCACCTAATTTATTTGTGGGTTGGATCGAGGGTCTCTGTCTTAGGTACCCCACGAACCTCCTTTATTTGAGGGTAGGATCAAGGTTCCCTATCTCAGCTACCCTATGATGCACCTCCTTTATTTGTGGGTTGGATCAAGGGTCTCTGTCTCAGGTACCCCACGCACCTCCTTTATTTGAGGGTAGGATCAAGGTTCTCTATCTCAGGTACCCCATGCACCTCCTTTATTTGTGGGTTGGATCGAGGGTCTCTGTTTCAGGTACCCCATGCACCTCCTTTATTTTCAGGTTGGATCAAGGGTCTCTGTCTCAGGTACCCCACGCAGCTCTTTATTTGTGGGTAGAATCAAAGGTCTCTGTCTCAGGTACCTCAAGCACCTCCTTTATTTGTGGGTAGAATCAAGGGTCTCTGTCTCAGGTACCCCACGCACCCCCTTTATTTGAGGGTAGGATCAAGGGTCTCTTTGTCAGGTACCCCACACACCTCCTTTATTTGTGGGTAGGATCAAGGGTCTCTGTCTCAGGTACCCCACACACCTCCTTTATTTGTGGGTAGGATCAAGGGTCTCTGTCTCAGGTACCCCATGCACCTCCTTTATTTGTGGGTAGAATCAAGGGTCTCTATCTCAGGTACCCCACGCACCTCCTTTATTTGTGGGTAGGATCAAGGGTCTCTATCTCAGGTACCCCACGCACCTCCTTTATTTGTGGGTAGGATCAAGGGTCTCTGTCGCAGGTACCCCACGCACCTCATTTATTTGTGGGTAGGATCAAGGGTCTCTATCTCAGGTACCCCACGCACCCCCTTTATTTGAGGGTAGGATCAAGGTTCTCTATCTCAGGTACCCCACGCACCTCCTTTATTTGAGGGTAGGATCAAGGTTCTCTATCTCAGGTACCCCACGCACCTCCTTTATTTGAGGGTAGGATCAAGGTTCTCTATCTCAGGTACCCCACGCACCTCCTTTATTTGAGGGTAGGATCAAGGTTGTCTATCTCAGGGACGCCACGCACCTCCTTTATTTGAGGGTAGGATCAAGGGTCTCTATCTCAGGTACCCCATGCACCTCCTTTACTTGTGGGTAGGATCAATGGCCTCTATCTCAGGTACCCCACACACCTCCTTTACTTGTGGGTAGGATCAATGGCCTCTATCTCAGGTACCCAACGCACCTCCTTTATTTGTGGGTAGGATCAAGGGTCTCTATCTCAGGTACCCCACGCACCTCCTTTATTTGTGGGTAGGATCAAGGGTCTCTGTCTCAGGTACCCCACGCACCTCATTTATTTGTGGGTAGGATCAATGGCCTCTATCTCAGGGACGCCACGCACCTCCTTTATTTGTGGGTAGGATCAAGGGTCTCTATCTCAGGTACCCCACGCACCCCCTTTATTTGAGGGTAGGATCAAG
The DNA here is from genome assembly GCA_963921515.1 of Calotriton arnoldi. NCBI lineage: Eukaryota > Metazoa > Chordata > Amphibia > Caudata > Salamandridae > Calotriton > Calotriton arnoldi. The sequence continues at coordinate 131,567 of CAWUFW010018740.1, read as the reverse complement.
GGTCTCTATCTCAGGTACCCCACGCACCTCCTTTATTTGAGGGTAGGATCAAGGTTCTCTATCTCAGGTACCCCACGCACCTCCTTTATTTGAGGGTAGGATCAAGGTTCTCTATCTCAGGGACGCCACACACCTCCTTTATTTGAGGGTAGGATCAAGGGTCTCTATCTCAGGTACCCCACGCACCTCCTTTATTTGTGGGTAGGATCAAGGGTCTCTATCTCAGGTACCCCACGCACCTCCTTTATTTGTGGGTAGGATCAAGGGTCTCTGTCGCAGGTACCCCACGCACCTCATTTATTTGTGGGTAGGATCAAGGGTCTCTATCTCAGGTACCCCACGCACCCCCTTTATTTGAGGGTAGGATCAAGGTTCTCTATCTCAGGTACCCCACGCACCTCCTTTATTTGAGGGTAGGATCAAGGTTCTCTATCTCAGGTACCCCACGCACCTCCTTTATTTGAGGGTAGGATCAAGGTTCTCTATCTCAGGTACCCCACGCACCTCCTTTATTTGAGGGTAGGATCAAGGTTCTCTATCTCAGGGACGCCACGCACCTCCTTTATTTGAGGGTAGGATCAAGGGTCTCTATCTCAGGTACCCCACGCACCTCCTTTACTTGTGGGTAGGATCAATGGCTTCTATCTCAGGTACCCCACACACACCTCCTTTACTTGTGGGTAGGATCAATGGCCTCTATCTCAGGTACCCCACGCACCTCCTTTATTTGTGGGTAGGATCAAGGGTCTCTATCTCAGGTACCCCACGCACCTCCTTTATTTGTGGGTAGGATCAAGGGTCTCTGTCTCAGGTACCCCACGCACCTCATTTATTTGTGGGTAGGATCAAGGGTCTCTATCAGGTACCCCACGCACCCCCTTTAATTGAGGGTAGGATCAAGGTTCTCTACCTCAGGTACCCCACGCACCTCCTTTATTTGAGGGTAGGATCAAGGTTCTCTGTCTCAGGTACCCCATGCACCCCCTTTATTTGAGGGTTGGATCGAGGGTCTCTATGTCAGGTACCCCACGCACCTCCTTTATTTGTGGGTTGGATCGAGGGTCTCTGTCTCAGGTACCCCATGCACCTCCTTTATTTGAGGGTAGGATCAAGGTTCTCTAGCTCAGGTACCCCATGCACCTCCTTTATTTGTGGGTTGGATCGAGGGTCTCTGTCTCAGGTATCCCATGCACCTCCTTTATTTGTGGGTAGAATCAAGGGTCTCTGTCTCAGGTACCCCATGCACCACCTTTATTTGAGGATAGGATCAAGGTTCTCTATCTCAGGTACCCCATGCACCTCCTTTATTTGTGGGTAGAATCAAGGGTCTCTGTCTCAGGCACCTCACACACCTCCTTTATTTGTGGGTAGGATCAAGGGTCTCTGCCTCAGGTACCCCATGCACCTCCTTTATTTGTGGGTAGTATCAAGGGTCTCTATCTCAGGTACCCCTTGCACCTCCTTTATTTGTGGGTAGGATCGACAGTCTGTCTCAGGTACCCCATGCACCCCTTTATTTGAGGGTAGGATCAAGGGTCTCTGTCTCAGGTACCCCACGCAGCTCTTTATTTGTGGTTAGGATCAAGGGTCTCTGTCTCAGGTACCCCTTGCACCTCCTTTATTTGTGGGTTGGATCGAGGGTCTCTCTCTCAGGTACCCCATGCACCTCCTTTATTTGTGGGTTGGATCGAGGGTCTCTGTCTTAGGTACCCCACACACCTCCTTTATTTGAGGGTAGGATCAAGGTTCTCTATCTCAGGTACCCCATGCACCTCCTTTATTTGTGGATCTGATCGAGGGTCTCTGTCTCAGGTACCCCATGCACCTTTACTTGAGGGTAGAATCAAGGGTCTCTGTCTCAGGTACCCCATGCACCCCCTTTATTTGAGGGTAGGATCAAGGGTCTCTGTCAGGTACCCCATGCACCTCCTTTATTTGAGGGTAGGATCAAGGTTCTCTATCTCAGGTACCCCATGCACCTCCTTTATTTGTGGGTTGGATAGAGGGTCTCTGTCTCAGGTACCCCATGCACCTCCTTTATTTGTGGGTAGAATCAAGGATTTCTGTCTCAGGTACCCCATGCACCCCCTTTATTTGAGGGTAGGATCAAGGGTCTCTGTCAGGTACCCCACACACCTCCTTTATTTGTGGGTTGGATCGAGGGTCTCTGTCTCAGGTACCCCATGCACCTCCTTTATTTTTGGGTTGGATTAAGGGTCTCTGTCTCAGGTACCCCACGCAGCTCTTTATTTGTGGGTTGGATCGAGGGTCTCTGTCTCAGGTACCCCATGCACCTAATTTATTTGTGGGTTGGATCGAGGGTCCCTGTCTTAGGTACCCCACGAACCTCCTTTATTTGAGGGTAGGATCAAGGTTCCCTATCTCAGGTACCCTATGATGCACCTCCTTTATTTGTGGGTTGGATCAAGGGTCTCTCTCTCAGGTACCCCACGCACCTCCTTTATTTGAGGGTCGGATCAAGGTTCTCTATCTCAGGTACCCCATGCACCTCCTTTATTTGTGGGTTGGATCGAGGGTCTCTGTTTCAGGTACCCCATCACCTCCTTTATTTGTGGGTAGAATCAAAGGCCTCTGTCTCAGGTACCTCAAGCGCCTCCTTTATTTGTGGGTAGAATCAAGGGTCTCTGTCTCAGGTACCCCACGCACCCCCTTTATTTGAGGGTAGGATCAAGGGTCTCTTTGTCAGGTACCCCACACACCTCCTTTATTTGTGGGTAGGATCAAGGGTCTCTGTCTCAGGTACCCCACGCACCTCCTTTATTTGTGGGTAGGATCAAGGGTCTCTGTCTCAGGTACCCCATGCACCTCCTTTATTTGTGGGTAGGATCAAGGGTCTCTGTCTCAGGTACCCCACGCAGCTCTTTATTTGTGGGTAGGATCGAGGGCCTCTATGTCAGGTACCCCACACACCTCCTTTATTTGTGGGTAGGATCGAGGGTCTCTGTCTTAGGTACCCCTGCACCTCCTTCATTTGTGGGTAGGATCAAGGGTCTCTGTCTCAGGTTCCCCACGCACCTCATTTACTTGTGGGTAGGATCAATGGCCTCTATCTCAGGTACCCCACACACCTCCTTTACTTGTGGGTAGGATCAATGGCCTCTATCTCAGGGACGCCACGCACCTCCTTTATTTGTGGGTAGGATCAAGGGTCTCTATCTCAGGTACCCCACGCACCCCCTTTATTTGAGGGTAGGATCAAGGGTCTCTATCTCAGGTACCCCACGCACCTCCTTTATTTGAGGGTAGGATCAAGGTTCTCTATCTCAGGTACCCCACGCACCTCCTTTATTTGATGGTAGGATCAAGGTTCTCTATCTCAGGGACGCCACGCACCTCCTTTATTTGAGGGTAGGATCAAGGGTCTCTATCTCAGGTACCCCTCGCACCTCCTTTATTTGTGGGTAGGATCAAGGGTCTCTATCTCAGGTACCCCACGCACCTCCTTTATTTGTGGGTAGGATCAAGGGTCTCTGTCGCAGGTACCCCACGCACCTCATTTATTTGTGGGTAGGATCAAGGGTCTCTATCTCAGGTACCCCACGCACCCCCTTTATTTGAGGGTAGGATCAAGGTTCTCTATCTCAGGTACCCCACGCACCTCCTTTATTTGAGGGTAGGATCAAGGTTCTCTATCTCAGGTACCCCACGCACCTCCTTTATTTGAGGGTACGATCAAGGTTCTCTATCTCAGGTACCCCACGCACCTATTTTATTTGAGGGTAGGATCAAGGTTCTCTATCTCAGGGACGCCACGCACCTCCTTTATTTGAGGGTAGGATCAAGGGTCTCTATCTCAGGTACCCCATGCACCTTCTTTACTTGTGGGTAGGATCAATGGCCTCTATCTCAGGAACCCCACACACCTCCTTTACTTGTGGGTAGGATCAATCGCCTCTATCTCAGGTACCCCACGCATCTCCTTTATTTGTGGGTAGGATCAAGGGTCTCTATCTCAGGTACCCCACGCACCTCCTTTATTTGTGGGTAGGATCAAGGGTCTCTGTCTCAGATACCCCACGCACCTCATTTATTTGTGGGTAGGATCAATGGCCTCTATCTCAGGGACGCCACGCACCTCCTTTATTTGTGGGTAGGATCAAGGGTCTCTGTCTCAGGTACCCCATGCACCACCTTTATTTGAGGATAGGATCAAGGGTCTCTATGTCAGGTACCCCACACACCTCCTTTATTTGTGGGTAGGATCAAGGGTCTCTGTCTCAGGTACCCCATGCACCACCTTTATTTGAGGATAGGATCAAGGGTCTCTATGTCCGGTACCCCACACACCTCCTTTATTTGTGGGTAGGATCAAGGGTCTCTATGTCAGGTACCCCACGCACCTCCTTTATTTGTGGGTTGGATCGAGGGTCTCTGTCTCAGGTACCCCATGCACCTCCTTTATTTGTGGGTTGGATCAAGGGTCTCTGTCTCAGGTTCCCCAGGCAGCTCTTTATTTGTGTGTAGGATGAAGGGTCTCTGTGTGAGGTACCCCATGCACCTCCTTTATTTGTGGGTAGGATCAAGGGTCTCTGTCTCAGGTACCCCATGCACCTCCTTTATTTGTGGGTTGGATCGAGGGTCTCTGTCTCGGGTACCCCATGCACCTCCTTTATTTGTGGGTTGGATCGAGGGTCTCTGTCTTAGGTACCCCACGCACCTCCTTTATTTGAGGGTAGGATCAAGGGTCTCTATCTCAGATACCCCATGCACCTCCTTTACTTGAGGGTAGAATCAAGGGTCTCTGTCTCAGGTACCCTATGCACCCCTTTTATTTGAGGGTAGGATCAAGGGTCTCTATGTCAGGTACCCCACGCACCTCCTTTATTTGTGGGTTGGATCGAGGGTCTCTGTCTCAGGTACCCCATGCACCTCCTTTATTTGAGGGTAGGATCAAGGTTCTCTATCTCAGGTACCCCATGCACCTCCTTTATTTGTGGGTTGGATCGAGGGTCTCTGTCTCAGGTATCCCATGCACCTCCTTTATTTGTGGGTAGGATCAAGGGTCTCTGCCTCAGGTACCCCATGCACCTCCTTTATTTTTGGGTAGTATCAAGGGTCTCTATCTCAGGTACCCCATGCACCTCCTTTATTTGAGGGTAGGATCAAGGGTCTCTGTCTCAGGTACCCCACGCAGCTCTTTATTTGTGGTTAGGATCAAGGGTCTCTGTCTCAGGTACCCCATGCACCTCCTTTATTTGTGGGTTGGATCGAGGGTCTCTGTCTCAGGTACCCCATGCACCTCCTTTATTTGTGGGTTGGATCGAGGGTCTCTGTCTTAGGTACCCCACACACCTCCTTTATTTGAGGGTAGGATCAAGGTTCTCTATCTCAGGTACCCCATGCACCTCCTTTATTTGTGGATCTGATCGAGGGTCTCTGTCTCAGGTACCCCATGCACCTTTACTTGAGGGTAGAATCAAGGGTCTCTGTCTCAGGTACCCCATGCACCCCCTTTATTTGAGGGTAGGATCAAGGGTCTCTATGTCAGGTACCCCATGCACCTCCTTTATTTGAGGGTAGGATCAAGATTCTCTATCTCAGGTACCCCAGGCACCTCCTTTATTTGTGGGTTGGATAGAGGGTCTCTGTCTCAGGTACCCCATGCACCTCCTTTATTTGTGGGTAGAATCAAGGATTTCTGTCTCAGGTACCCCATGCACCCCCTTTATTTGAGGGTAGGATCAAGGGTCTCTATGCCAGGTACCCCACACACCTCCTTTATTTGTGGGTTGGATCGAGGGTCTCTGTCTCAGGTACCCCACGCAGCTCTTTATTTGTGGTTAGGATCAAGGGTCTCTGTCTCAGGTACCCCATGCACCTCCTTTATTTGTGGGTTGGATCGAGGGTCTCTGTCTCAGGTACCCCATGCACCTAATTTATTTGTGGGTTGGATCGAGGGTCTCTGTCTCAGGTACCCCACGCAGCTCTTTATTTGTGGGTTGGATCAAGGGTCTCTGTCTCAGGTACCCCACGCACCTCCTTTATTTGAGGGTAGGATCAAGGTTCTCTATCTCAGGTACCCCAAGCACCTCCTTTATTTGTGGGTAGAATCAAGGGTCTCTGTCTCAGGTACCCCACGCACCCCCTTTATTTGAGGGTAGGATCAAGGGTCTCTGTCTCAGGTACCCCACGCAGCTCTTTATTTGTGGGTAGGATCGAGGGCCTCTATGTCATGTACCCCACACACCTTCTTTATTTGTGGGTAGGATCGAATGTCTCTGTCTTAGGTACCCCTGCACCTCCTTCATTTGTGGGTAGGATCAAGGGTCTCTGTCTCAGGTTCCCCACGCACCTCATTTACTTGTGGGTAGGATCAATGGCCTCTATCTCAGGTACCCCACACACCTCCTTTACTTGTGGGTAGGATCAATGGCCTCTATCTCAGGGACGCCACGCACCTCCTTTATTTATGGGTAGGATCAAGGGTCTCTATCTCAGGTACCCCACGCACACCCTTTATTTGAGGGTAGGATCAAGGGTCTCTATCTCAGGTACCCCACGCACCTCCTTTATTTGAGGGTAGGATCAAGGTTCTCTATCTCAGGTACTCCACGCACCTCCTTTATTTGAGGGTAGGATCAAGGTTCTCTATCTCAGGGTCCCACGCACCTCCTTTATTTGAGGGTAGGATCAAGGGTCTCTATCTCAGGTACCCCACGCACCTCCTTTATTTGTGGGTAGAATCAAGGGTCTCTGTCGCAGGTACCCCACGCACCTCATTTATTTGTGGGTAGGATCAAGGGTCTTTATCTCAGGTACCCCACGCACCCCCTTTATTTGAGGGTAGGATCAAGGGTCTCTGTCTCAGGTACCCCATGCACCTCCTTTATTTTTGGGTTGGATCAAGGGTCTCTGTCTCAGGTTCCCCAGGCAGCTCTTTATTTGTGTGTAGGATGAAGGGTCTCTGTGTCAGGTACCCCATGCACCTCCTTTATTTGTGGGTAGGATCAAGGGTCTCTGTCTCAGGTACCCCATGCACCTCCTTTATTTGTGGGTTGGATCGAGGGTCTCTGTCTCGGGTACCCCATGCACCTCCTTTATTTGTGGGTTGGATCGAGGGTCTCTGTCTTAGGTACCCCACGCACCTCCTTTATTTGAGGGTAGGATAAAGGGTCTCTATCTCAGGTACCCCATGCAGCTCCTTTACTTGAGGGTAGAATCAAGGGTCTCTGTCTCAGGTACCCCATGCACCCCCTTTATTTGAGGGTAGGATCAAGGGTCTCTATGTCAGGTACCCCACGCACCTCCTTTATTTGTGGGTTGGATCGAGGGTCTCTGTCTCAGGTACCCCATGCACCTCCTTTATTTGAGGGTAGGATCAAGGTTCTCTATCTCAGGTACCCCATGCACCTCCTTTATTTGTGGGTTGGATCGAGGGTCTCTGTCTCAGGTATCCCATGCACCTCCTTTATTTGTGGGTAGAATCAAGGGTCTCTGTCTCAGGTACCCCATGCACCACCTTTATTTGAGGATAGGATCAAGGTTCTCTATCTCAGGGTCCCACGCACCTCCTTTATTTGTGGGTAGAATCAAGGGTCTCTGTCTCAGGCACCTCACACACCTCCTTTATTTGTGGGTAGGATCAAGGGTCTCTGCCTCAGGTACCCCATGCACCTCCTTTATTTGTGGGTAGTATCAAGGGTCTCTATCTCAGGTACCCCATGCACCTCCTTTATTTGTGGGTAGGATCGACAGTCTGTCTCAGGTACCCCATGCACCCCCTTTATTTGAGGGTAGGATCAAGGGTCTCTGTCTCAGGTACCCCACGCAGCTCTTTATTTGTGGTTAGGATCAAGGGTCTCTGTCTCAGGTACCCCATGCACCTCCTTTATTTGTGGGTTGGATCGAGGGTCTCTGTCTCAGGTACCCCATGCACCTCCTTTATTTGTGGGTTGGATCGAGGGTCTCTGTCTTAGGTACCCCACACACCTCCTTTATTTGAGGGTAGGATCAAGGTTCTCTATCTCAGGTACCCCATGCACCTCCTTTATTTGTGGATCTGATCGAGGGCCTCTGTCTCAGGTACCCAATGCACCTTTACTTGAGGGTAGAATCAAGGGTCTCTGTCTCAGGTACCCCATGCACCCCCTTTATTTGAGGGTAGGATCAAGGGTCTCTATGTCAGGTACCCCATGCACCTCCTTTATTTGAGGGTAGGATCAAGATTCTCTATCTCAGGTACCCCAGGCACCTCCTTTATTTGTGGGTTGGATAGAGGGTCTCTGTCTCAGGTACCCCATGCACCTCCTTTATTTGTGGGTAGAATCAAGGATTTCTGTCTCAGGTACCCCATGCACCCCCTTTATTTGAGGGTAGGATCAAGGGTCTCTATGCCAGGTACCCCACACACCTCCTTTATTTGTGGGTTGGATCGAGGGTCTCTGTCTCAGGTACCCCATGCACCTCCTTTATTTTCAGGTTGGATCAAGGGTCTCTGTCTCAGGTACCCCACGCAGCTCTTTATTTGTGGGTAGGATCAAGGGTCTCTGTCTCAGGTACCCCATGCACCTCCTTTATTTGTGGGTTGGATCGAGGGTCTCTGTCTCAGGTACCCCATGCACCTAATTTATTTGTGGGTTGGATCGAGGGTCTCTGTCTTAGGTACCCCACAAACCTCCTTTATTTGAGGGTAGGATCAAGGTTCCCTATCTCAGGTACCCTATGATGCACCTACTTTATTTGTGGGTTGGATCAAGGGTCTCTGTCTCAGGTACCCCACGCACCTCCTTTATTTGAGGGTAGGATCAAGGTTCTCTATCTCAGGTACCCCATGCACCTCCTTTATTTTTGGGTTGGATCGAGGGTCTCTGTTTCAGGTACCCCATGCACCTCCTTTATTTGTGGGTAGAATCAAAGGTCTCTGTCTCAGGTACCTCAAGCACCTCCTTTATTTGGGGGTAGAATCAAGGGTCTCTGTCTCAGGTACCCCACGCACCCCCTTTATTTGAGGGTAGGATCAAGGGTCTCTTTGTCAGGTACCCCACACACCTCCTTTATTTGTGGGTAGGATCAAGGGTCTCTGTCTCAGGTACCCCACGCACCTCCTTTATTTGTGGGTAGGATCAAGGGTCTCTGTCTCAGGTACCCCATGCACCTCCTTTATTTGTGGGTAGGATCAAGGGTCTCTGTCTCAGGTACCCCACGCAGCTCTTTATTTGTGGGTAGGATCGAGGGCCTCTATGTCAGGTACCCCACACACCTCCTTTATTTGTGGGTAGGATCGAGGGTCTCTGTCTTAGGTACCCCTGCACCTCCTTCATTTGTGGGTAGGATCAAGGGTCTCTGTCTCAGGTTCCCCACGCACCTCATTTACTTGTGGGTAGGATCAATGGCCTCTATCTCAGGTACCCCACACACCTCCTTTACTTGTGGGTAGGATCAATGGCCTCTATCTCAGGGACGCCACGCACCTCCTTTATTTGTGGGTAGGATCAAGGGTCTCTATCTCAGGTACCCCACGCACCCCCTTTATTTGAGGGTAGGATCAAGGGTCTCTATCTCAGGTACCCCACGCACCTCCTTTATTTGAGGGTAGGATCAAGGTTCTCTATCTCAGGTACCCCACGCACCTCCTTTATTTGAGGGTAGGATCAAGGTTGTCTATCTCAGGGACGCCACGCACCTCCTTTATTTGAGGGTAGGATCAAGGGTCTCTATCTCAGGTACCCCACGCACCTCCTTTACTTGTGGGTAGGATCAATGGCCTCTATCTCAGGTACCCCACACACCTCCTTTACTTGTGGGTAGGATCAATGGCCTCTATCTCAGGTACCCAACGCACCTCCTTTATTTGTGGGTAGGATCAAGGGTCTCTATCTCAGGTACCCCACGCACCTCCTTTATTTGTGGGTAGGATCAAGGGTCTCTGTCTCAGGTACCCCACGCACCTCATTTATTTGTGGGTAGGATCAATGGCCTCTATCTCAGGGACGCCACGCACCTCCTTTATTTGTGGGTACGATCAAGGGTCTCTATCTCAGGTACCCCACGCACCCCCTTTATTTGAGGGTAGGATCAAGGGTCTCTATCTCAGGAACCCCACGCACCTCCTTTATTTGAGGGTAGGATCAAGGTTCTCTATCTCAGGTACCACACGCACCTCCTTTATTTGAGGGTAGGATCAAGGTTCTCTATCTCAGGTACCCCACGCACCTCCTTTATTTGTGGGTAGGATCAAGGGTCTCTATCTCAGGTACCCCACGCACCTCCTTTATTTGTGGGTAGGATCAAGGGTCTCTGTCGCAGGTACCCCACGCACCCCCTTTATTTGAGGGTAGGATCAAGGTTCTGTATCTCAGGTACCCCACGCACCTCCTTTATTTGAGGGTAGGATCAAGGTTCTCTATCTCGGGTACCCCACGCACCTCCTTTATTTGAGGGTAGGATCAAGGTTCTCTATCTCAGGTACCCCACGCACCTCCTTTATTTGAGGGTAGGATCAAGGTTCTCTATCTCAGGGACGCCACGCACCTCCTTTATTTGAGGGTAGGATCAAGGGTCTCTATCTCAGGTACCCCACGCACCTCCTTTACTTGTGGGTAGGATCAATGGCCTCTATCTCAGGTACCCCACACACCTCCTTTACTTGTGGGTAGGATCAATGGCCTCTATCTCAGGTACCCCACGCACCTCCTTTATTTGTGGGTAGGATCAAGGGTCTCTATCTCAGGTACCCCACGCACCTCCTTTATTTGTGGGTAGGATCAAGGGTCTCTGTCTCAGGTACCCCACGCACCTCATTTATTTGTGGGTAGGATCAAGGGTCTCTATCTCAGGTACCCCACGCACCCCCTTTATTTGAGGGTAGGATCAAGGTTCTCTATCTCAGGTACCCCACGCTCCTCCTTTATTTGAGGGTAGGATCAAGGTTCTCGGTCTCAGGTACCCCATGCACCCCCTTTATTTGAGGGTAGGATCAAGGGTCTCTATGTCAGGTACCCCACGCACCTCCTTTATTTGTGGGTTGGATCGAGGGTCTCTGTCTCAGGTACCCCATGCACCTCCTTTATTTGAGGGTAGAATCAAGGTTCTCTATCTCAGGTACCCCTTGCACCTCCTTTATTTGTGGGTTGGATCGAGGGTCTCTGTCTCAGGTATCCCATGCACCTCCTTTATTTGTGGGTAGAATCAAGGGTCTCTGTCTCAGGTACCCCATGCACCACCTTTATTTGAGGATAGAATCAAGGTTCTCTATCTCAGGTACCCCACGCAGCTCTTTATTTGTGGTTAGGATCAAGGGTCTCTGTCTCAGGTACCCCATGCACCTCCTTTATTTGTGGGTTGGATCGAGGGTCTCTTTCTCAGGTACCCCATGCACCTCCTTTATTTGTGGATCTGATCGAGGGTCTATGTCTCAGGTACCCCATGCACCTTTACTTGAGGGTAGAATCAAGGGTCTCTGTCTCAGGTACCCCATGCACCCCCTTTATTTGAGGGTAGGATCAAGGGTCTCTATGTCAGGTACCCCATGCACCTCCTTTATTTGAGCGTAGGATCAAGGTTCTCTATCTCAGGTACCCCATGCACCTCCTTTATTTGTGGGTTGGATAGAGGGTCTCTGTCTCAGGTACCCCATGCACCTCCTTTATTTGTGAGTAGAATCAAGGATTTCTGTCTCAGGTACCCCATGCACCCCCTTTATTTGAGGGTAGGATCAAGGGTCTCTATGTCAGGTTATCCACACACCTCCTTTATTTGTGGGTTGGATCGAGGGTCTCTGTCTCAGGTACCCCATGCACCTCCTTTATTTTCGGGTTGGATCGAGGGTCTCTGTCTCAGGTACCCCATGCACCTAATTTATTTGTGGGTTGGATCGAGGGTCTCTGTCTTAGGTACCCCACGAACCTCCTTTATTTGAGGGTAGGATCAAGGTTCTCTATCTCAGGTACCCCACACACCTCCTTTATTTGATGGTAGGATCAAGGTTCTCTATCTCAGGGACGCCACGCACCTCCTTTATTTGAGGGTAGGATCAAGGGTCTCTATCTCAGGTACCCCTCGCACCTCCTTTATTTGTGGGTAGGATCAAGGGTCTCTATCTCAGGTACCCCACGCACCTCCTTTATTTGTGGGTAGGATCAAGGGTCTCTATCTCAGGTACCCCACGCACCTCCTTTATTTGAGGGTAGGATCAAGGTTCTCTATCTCAGGGACGCCACGCACCTCCTTTATTTGAGGGTAGGATCAAGGGTCTCTATCTTAGGTACCCCTCGCACCTCCTTTATTTGTGGGTAGGATCAAGGGTCTCTGTCGCAGGTACCCCACGCACCTCATTTATTTGTGGGTTGGATCAAGGGTCTCTATCTCAGGTACCCCACGCACCCCCTTTATTTGAGGGTAGGATCAAGGTTCTCTATCTCAGGTACCCCATGCACCTCCTTTATTTGAGGGTAGGATCAAGGTTCTCTATCTCAGGTACCCCACGCACCTCCTTTATTTGAGGGTACGATCAAGGTTCTCTATCTCAGGTACCCCACGCACCTATTTTATTTGAGGGTAGGATCAAGGTTCTCTATCTCAGGGACGCCACGCACCACCTTTATTTGAGGGTAGGATCAAGGGTCTCTATCTCAGGTACCCCATGCACCTTCTTTACTTGTGGGTAGGATCAATGGCCTCTATCTCAGGTACCCCACACACCTCCTTTACTTGTGGGTAGGATCAATCGCCTCTATCTCAGGTACCCCACGCATCTCCTTTATTTGTGGGTAGGATCAAGGGTCTCTATCTCAGGTACCCCACGCACCTCCTTTATTTGTGGGTAGGATCAAGGGTCTCTGTCTCAGGTACCCCACGCACCTCATTTATTTGTGGGTAGGATCAATGGCCTCTATCTCAGGGACGCCACGCACCTCCTTTATTTGTGGGTAGGATCAAGGGTCTCTGTCTCAGGTACCCCATGCACCACCTTTATTTGAGGATATGATCAAGGGTCTCTATGTCAGGTACCCCACACACCTCCTTTATTTGTGGGTAGGATCAAGGGTCTCTGTCTCAGGTACCCCATGCACCACCTTTATTTGAGGATAGGATCAAGGGTCTCTATGTCCGGTACCCCCACACACCTCCTTTATTTGTGGGTAGGATCAAGGGTCTCTATGTCAGGTACCCCACGCACCTCCTTTATTTGTGGGTTGGATCGAGGGTCTCTGTCTCAGGTACCCCATGCACCTCCTTTATTTGTGGGTTGGATCAAGGGTCTCTGTCTCAGGTTCCCCAGGCAGCTCTTTATTTGTGTGTAGGATGAAGGGTCTCTGTGTCAGGTACCCCATGCACCTCCTTTATTTGTGGGTAGGATCAAGGGTCTCTGTCTCAGGTACCCCATGCACCTCCTTTATTTGTGGGTTGGATCGAGGGTCTCTGTCTCGGGTACCCCATGCACCTCCTTTATTTGTGGGTTGGATCGAGGGTCTCTGTCTTAGGTACCCCACGCACCTCCTTTATTTGAGGGTAGGATCAAGGGTCTCTATCTAAGATACCCCATGCACCTCCTTTACTTGAGGGTAGAATCAAGGGTCTCTGTCTCAGGTACCCTATGCACCCCCTTTATTTGAGGGTAGGATCAAGGGTCTCTATGTCAGGTACCCCACGCACCTCCTTTATTTGTGGGTTGGATCGAGGGTCTCTGTCTCAGGTACCCCATGCACCTCCTTTATTTGAGGGTAGGATCAAGGTTCTCTATCTCAGGTACCCCATGCACCTCCTTTATTTGTGGGTTGGATCGAGGGTCTCTGTCTCAGGTATCCCATGCACCTCCTTTATTTGTGGGTAGAATCAAGGGTCTCTGTCTCAGATACCCCATGCACCACCTTTATTTGAGGATAGGATCAAGGTTCTCTATCTCAGGCACCTCACACACCTCCTTTATTTGTGGGTAGGATCAAGGGTCTCTGCCTCAGGTACCCCATGCACCTCCTTTATTTTTGGGTAGTATCAAGGGTCTCTATCTCAGGTACCCCATGCACCTCCTTTATTTGAGGGTAGGATCAAGGGTCTCTGTCTCAGGTACCCCACGCAGCTCTTTATTTGTGGTTAGGATCAAGGGTCTCTGTCTCAGGTACCCCATGCACCTCCTTTATTTGTGGGTTGGATCGAGGGTCTCTGTCTCAGGTACCCCATGCACCTCCTTTATTTGTGGGTTGGATCGAGGGTCTCTGTCTTAGGTACCCCACACACCTCCTTTATTTGAGGGTAGGATCAAGGTTCTCTATCTCAGGTACCCCATGCACCTCCTTTATTTGTGGATCTGATCGAGGGTCTCTGTCTCAGGTACCCCATGCACCTTTACTTGAGGGTAGAATCAAGGGTCTCTGTCTCAGGTACCCCATGCACCCCCTTTATTTGAGGGTAGGATCAAGGGTCTCTATGTCAGGTACCCCATGCACCTCCTTTATTTGAGGGTAGGATCAAGATTCTCTATCTCAGGTACCCCAGGCACCTCCTTTATTTGTGGGTTGGATAGAGGGTCTCTGTCTCAGGTACCCCATGCACCTCCTTTATTTGTGGGTAGAATCAAGGATTTCTGTCTCAGGTACCCCATGCACCCCTTTATTTGAGGGTAGGATCAAGGGTCTCTATGCCAGGTACCCCACACACCTCCTTTATTTGTGGGTTGGATCGAGGGTCTCTGTCTCAGGTACCCCACGCAGCTCTTTATTTGTGGTTAGGATCAAGGGTCTCTGTCTCAGGTACCCCATGCACCTCCTTTATTTGTGGGTTGGATCGAGGGTCTCTGTCTCAGGTACCCCATGCACCTAATTTATTTGTTGGTTGGATCGAGGGTCTCTGTCTCAGGTACCCAACGCAGCTCTTTATTTGTGGGTTGGATCAAGGGTCTCTGTCTCAGGTACCCCACGCACCTCCTTTATTTGAGGGTAGGATCAAGGTCCTCTATCTCAGGTACCCCAAGCACCTCCTTTATTTGTGGGTAGAATCAAGGGTCTCTGTCTCAGGTACCCCACGCACCCCCTTTATTTGAGGGTAGGATCAAGGGTCTCTGTCTCAGGTACCCCACGCAGCTCTTTATTTGTGGGTAGGATCGAGGGCCTCTATGTCATGTACCCCACACACCTCCTTTATTTGTGGGTAGGATCGAATGTCTCTGTCTTAGGTACCCCTGCACCTCCTTCATTTGTGGGTAGGATCAAGGGTCTCTGTCTCAGGTTCCTCACGCACCTCATTTACTTGTGGGTAGGATCAATGGCCTCTATCTCAGGTACCCCACACACCTCCTTTACTTGTGGGTAGGATCAATGGCCTCTATCTCAGGGACGCCACGCACCTCCTTTATTTGTGGGTAGGATCAAGGGTCTCTATCTCAGGTACCCCACGCACCCCCTTTATTTGAGGGTAGGATCAAGGGTCTCTAGCTCAGGTACCCCACGCACCTCCTTTATTTGAGGGTAGGATCAAGGTTCTCTATCTCAGGTACTCCACGCACCTCCTTTATTTGAGGGTAGGATCAAGGTTCTCTATCTCAGGGTCCCACGCACCTCCTTTATTTGAGGGTAGGATCAAGGGTCTCTATCTCAGGTACCCCACGCACCTCCTTTATTTGTGGGTAGAATCAAGGGTCTCTGTCGCAGGTACCCCACGCACCTCATTTATTTGTGGGTAGGATCAAGGGTCTTTATCTCAGGTACCCCACGCACCCCCTTTATTTGAGGGTAGGATCAAGGGTCTCTGTCTCAGGTACCCCATGCACCTCCTTTATTTGTGGGTTGGATCAAGGGTCTCTGTCTCAGGTTCCCCAGGCAGCTCTTTATTTGTGTGTAGGATGAAGGGTCTCTGTGTCAGGTACCCCATGCACCTCCTTTATTTGTGGGTAGGATCAAGGGTCTCTGTCTCAGGTACCCCATGCACCTCCTTTATTTGTGGGTTGGATCGAGGGTCTCTGTCTCGGGTACCCCATGCACCTCCTTTATTTGTGGGTTGGATCGAGGGTCTCTGTCTTAGGTACCCCACGCACCTCCTTTATTTGAGGGTAGGATAAAGGGTCTCTATCTCAGGTACCCCATGCACCTCCTTTACTTGAGGGTAGAATCAAGGGTCTCTGTCTCAGGTACCCCATGCACCCCCTTTATTTGAGGGTAGGATCAAGGGTCTCTATGTCAGGTACCCCACGCACCTCCTTTATTTGTGGGTTGGATCGAGGGTCTCTGTCTCAGGTACCCCATGCACCTCCTTTATTTGAGGGTAGGATCAAGGTTCTCTATCTCAGGTACCCCATGCACCTCCTTTATTTGTGGGTTGGATCGAGGGTCTCTGTCTCAGGTATCCCATGCACCTCCTTTATTTGTGGGTAGAATCAAGGGTCTCTGTCTCAGGTACCCCATGCACCACCTTTATTTGAGGATAGGATCAAGGTTCTCTATCTCAGGTACCCCATGCACCTCCTTTATTTGTGGGTAGAATCAAGGGTCTCTGTCTCAGGCACCTCACACACCTCCTTTATTTGTGGGTAGGATCAAGGGTCTCTGCCTCAGGTACCCCATGCACCTCCTTTATTTGTGGGTAGTATCAAGGGTCTCTATCTCAGGTACCCCATGCACCTCCTTTATTTGTGGGTAGGATCGACAGTCTGTCTCAGGTACCCCATGCACCCCCTTTATTTGAGGGTAGGATCAAGGGTCTCTGTCTCAGGTACCCCACGCAGCTCTTTATTTGTGGTTAGGATCAAGGGTCTCTGTCTCAGGTACCCCATGCACCTCCTTTATTTGTGGGTTGGATCGAGGGTCTCTGTCTCAGGTACCCCATGCACCTCCTTTATTTGTGGGTTGGATCGAGGGTCTCTGTCTTAGGTACCCCACACACCTCCTTTATTTGAGGGTAGGATCAAGGTTCTCTATCTCAGGTACCCCATGCACCTCCTTTATTTGTGGATCTGATCGAGGGCCTCTGTCTCAGGTACCCCATGCACCTTTACTTGAGGGTAGAATCAAGGGTCTCTGTCTCAGGTACCCCATGCACCCCCTTTATTTGAGGGTAGGATCAAGGGTCTCTATGTCAGGTACCCCATGCACCTCCTTTATTTGAGGGTAGGATCAAGATTCTCTATCTCAGGTACCCCAGGCACCTCCTTTATTTGTGGGTTGGATAGAGGGTCTCTGTCTCAGGTACCCCATGCACCTCCTTTATTTGTGGGTAGAATCAAGGATTTCTGTCTCAGGTACCCCATGCACCCCCTTTATTTGAGGGTAGGATCAAGGGTCTCTATGCCAGGTACCCCACACACCTCCTTTATTTGTGGGTTGGATCGAGGGTCTCTGTCTCAGGTACCCCATGCACCTCCTTTATTTTCAGGTTGGATCAAGGGTCTCTGTCTCAGGTACCCCACGCAGCTCTTTATTTGTGGGTAGGATCAAGGGTCTCTGTCTCAGGTACCCCATGCACCTCCTTTATTTGTGGGTTGGATCGAGGGTCTCTGTCTCAGGTACCCCATGCACCTAATTTATTTGTGGGTTGGATCGAGGGTCTCTGTCTTAGGTACCCCACGAACCTCCTTTATTTGAGGGTAGGATCAAGGTTCCCTATCTCAGGTACCCTATGATGCACCTACTTTATTTGTGGGTTGGATCAAGGGTCTCTGTCTCAGGTACCCCACGCACCTCCTTTATTTGAGGGTAGGATCAAGGTTCTCTATCTCAGGTACCCCATGCACCTCCTTTATTTGTGGGTTGGATCGAGGGTCTCTGTTTCAGGTACCCCATGCACCTCCTTTATTTGTGGGTAGAATCAAAGGTCTCTGTCTCAGGTACCTCAAGCACCTCCTTTATTTGGGGGTAGAATCAAGGGTCTCTGTCTCAGGTACCCCACGCACCCCCTTTATTTGAGGGTAGGATCAAGGGTCTCTTTGTCAGGTACCCCACACACCTCCTTTATTTGTGGGTAGGATCAAGGGTCTCTGTCTCAGGTACCCCACGCACCTCCTTTATTTGTGGGTAGGATCAAGGGTCTCTGTCTCAGGTACCCCATGCACCTCCTTTATTTGTGGGTAGGATCAAGGGTCTCTGTCTCAGGTACCCCACGCAGCTCTTTATTTGTGGGTAGGATCGAGGGCCTCTATGTCAGGTACCCCACACACCTCCTTTATTTGTGGGTAGGATCGAGGGTCTCTGTCTTAGGTACCCCTGCACCTCCTTCATTTGTGGGTAGGATCAAGGGTCTCTGTCTCAGGTTCCCCACACACCTCCTTTATTTGTGGGTTGGATCGAGGGTCTCTGTCTCAGGTACCCCATGCACCTCCTTTATTTTCGGGTTGGATCGAGGGTCTCTGTCTCAGGTACCCCATGCACCTAATTTATTTGTGGGTTGGATCGAGGGTCTCTGTCTTAGGTACCCCACGAACCTCCTTTATTTGAGGGTAGGATCAAGGTTCTCTATCTCAGGTACCCCACACACCTCCTTTATTTGATGGTAGGATCAAGGTTCTCTATCTCAGGGACGCCACGCACCTCCTTTATTTGAGGGTAGGATCAAGGGTCTCTATCTCAGGTACCTCTCGCACCTCCTTTATTTGTGGGTAGGATCAAGGGTCTCTATCTCAGGTACCCCACGCACCTCCTTTATTTGTGGGTAGGATCAAGGGTCTCTGTCGCAGGTACCCCACGCACCTCATTTATTTGTGGGTAGGATCAAGGGTCTCTATCTCAGGTACCCCACGCACCTCCTTTATTTGAGGGTAGGATCAAGGTTCTCTATCTCAGGTACCCCACGCACCTCCTTTATTTGATGGTAGGATCAAGGTTCTCTATCTCAGGTACCCCACGCACCTCCTTTATTTGAGGGTACGATCAAGGTTCTCTATCTCAGGTACCCCACGCACCTCCTTTATTTGAGGGTAGGATCAAGGTTCTCTATCTCAGGGACGCCACGCACCTCCTTTATTTGAGGGTAGGATCAAGGGTCTCTATCTCAGGTACCCCACGCACCTCCTTTACTTGTGGGTAGGATCAATGGCCTCTATCTCAGGTACCCCACACACCTCCTTTACTTGTGGGTAGGATCAATGGCCTCTATCTCAGGTACCCCACGCACCTCCTTTATTTGTGGGTAGGATCAAGGGTCTCTATCTCAGGTACCCCACGCACCTCCTTTATTTGTGGGTAGGATCAAGGGTCTCTGTCTCAGGTACCCCACGCACCTAATTTATTTGTGGGTAGGATCAATGGCCTCTATCTCAGGGACGCCACGCACCTCCTTTATTTGTGGGTAGGATCAAGGGTCTCTATCTCAGGTACCCCACGCACCCCCTTTATTTGAGGGTAGGATCAAGGGTCTCTATCTCAGGTACCCCATGCACCTCCTTTATTTGTGGGTTGCATCGAGGGTCTCTGTCTCAGGTATCCCATGCACCTCCTTTATTTGTGGGTAGAATCAAGGATCTCTGTCTCAGGTACCCCATGCACCACCTTTATTTGAGGATAGGATCAAGGGTCTCTATGTCAGGTACCCCACACATATCCTTTATTTGTGGGTAGGATCAAGGGTCTCTGTCTCAGGTACCCCATGCACCACCTTTATTTGAGGATAGGATCAAGGGTCTCTATGTCAGTTACCCCACGCACCTCCTTTATTTGTGGGTTGGATCGAGGGTCTCTGTCTCAGGTACCCCATGCACCTCCTTTATTTGTGGGTTGGATCAAGGGTCTCTGTCTCAGGTTCCCCAGGCAGCTCTTTATTTGTGTGTAGGATGAAGGGTCTCTGTGTCAGGTACCCCATGCACCTCCTTTATTTGTGGGTAGGATCAAGGGTCTCTGTCTCAGGTACCCCATGCACCTCCTTTATTTGTGGGTTGGATCGAGGGTCTCTATCTCGGGTACCCCATGCACCTCCTTTATTTGTGGGTTGGATCGAGGGTCTCTGTCTTAGGTACCCCACGCACCTTCTTTATTTGAGGGTAGGATCAAGGGTCTCTATCTCAGGTACCCCATGCACCTCCTTTACTTGAGGGTAGAATCAAGGGTCTCTGTCTCAGGTACCCCATGCACCCCCTTTATTTGAGGGTAGGATCAAGGGTCTCTATGTCAGGTACCCCACGCACCTCCTTTATTTGTGGGTTGGATCGAGGGTCTCTGTCTCAGGTACCCCATGCACCTCCTTTATTTGAGGGTAGGATCAAGGTTCTCTATCTCAGGTACCCCATGCACCTCCTTTATTTGTGGGTAGTATCAAGGGTCTCTATCTCAGGTACCCCATGCACCTCCTTTATTTGAGGGTAGGATCAAGATTCTCTATCTCAGGAACCCCAGGCACCTCCTTTATTTGTGGGTTGGATAGAGGGTCTCTGTCTCAGGTACCCCATGCACCTCCTTTATTTGTGGGTAGAATCAAGGATTTCTGTCTCAGGTACCCCATGCACCCCCTTTATTTGAGGGTAGGATCAAGGGTCTCTGTCTCAGGTACCCCATGCACCTCCTTTATTTGTGGATCTGATCGAGGGTCTCTGTCTCAGGTACCCCATGCACCTTTACTTGAGGATAGAATCAAGGGTCTCTGTCTCAGTTACCCCATGCACCCCCTTTATTTGAGGGTAGGATCAAGGGTCTCTATGTCAGGTACCCCATGCACCTCCTTTATTTGAGGGTAGGATCAAGATTCTCTATCTCAGGAACCCCAGGCACCTCCTTTATTTGTGGGTTGGATAGAGGGTCTCTGTCTCAGGTACCCCATGCACCTCCTTTATTTGTGGGTAGAATCAAGGATTTCTGTCTCAGGTACCCCATGCACCCCCTTTATTTGAGGGTAGGATCAAGGGTCTCTATGCCAGGTACCCCACACACCTCCTTTATTTGTGGGTTGGATCGAGGGTCTCTGTCTCAGGTACCCCATGCACCTCTTTATTTTCAGGTTGGATCAAGGGTCTCTGTCTCAGGTACCCCACGCAGCTCTTTATTTGTGGGTAGGATCAAGGGTCTCTGTCTCAGGTACCCCATGCACCTCCTTTATTTGTGGGTTGGATCGAGGGTCTCTGTCTCAGGTACCCCATGCACCTAATTTATTTGTGGGTTGGATCGAGGGTCTCTGTCTTAGGTACCCCATGAACCTCCTTTATTTGAGGGTAGGATCAAGGTTCCCTATCTCAGGTACCCTATGATGCACCTCCTTTATTTGTGGGTAGGATCAAGGGTCTCTTTATCAGGTACCCCACACACCTCCTTTATTTGTGGGTAGGATCAAGGGTCTCTGTCTCAGGTACCCCACGCACCTCCTTTATTTGTGGGTAGGATCAAGGGTCTCTGTCTCAGGTACCCCATGCACCTCCTTTATTTGTGGGTAGGATCAAGGGTCTCTGTCTCAGGTACCCCACGCAGCTCTTTATTTGTGGGTAGGATCGATGGCCTCTATGTCAGGTACCCCACACACCTCCTTTATTTGTGGGTAGGATCGAGGGTCTCTGTCTTAGGTACCCCTGCACCTCCTTCATTTGTGGGTAGGATCAAGGTTCTCTATCTCAGGGTCCCACGCACCTCCTTTATTTGAGGGTAGGATCAAGGGTCTCTATCTCAGGTACCCCACGCACCTCCTTTATTTGTGGGTAGAATCAAGGGTCTCTGTCGCAGGTACCCCACGCACCTCATTTATTTGTGGGTAGGATCAAGGGTCTCTATCTCAGGTACCCCACGCACCCCTTTATTTGAGGGTAGGATCAAGGTTCTCTATCTCAGGTACCCCACGCACCTCCTTTATTTGAGGGTAGGATCAAGGTTCTCTATCTCAGGTACCCCACGCACCTCCTTTATTTGAGGGTAGGATCAAGGGTCTCTATGTCAGGTACCCCACGCACCTCCTTTATTTGTGGGTTGGATCGAGGGTCTCTGTCTCAGGTACCCCATGCACCTCCTTTATTTGTGGGTTGGATCAAGGGTCTCTGTCTCAGGTTCCCCAGGCAGCTCTTTATTTGTGTGTAGGATGAAGGGTCTCTGTGTCAGGTACCCCATGCACCTCCTTTATTTGTGGGTAGGATCAAGGGTCTCTGTCTCAGGTACCCCATGCACCTCCTTTATTTGTGGGTTGGATCGAGGGTCTCTGTCTCGGGTACCCCATGCACCTCCTTTATTTGTGGGTTGGATCGAGGGTCTCTGTCTTAGGTACCCCACGCACCTCCTTTATTTGAGGGTAGGATCAAGGGTCTCTATCTCAGTTACCCCATGCACCTCCTTTACTTGAGGGTAGAATCAAGGGTCTCTGTCTCAGGTACCCTATGCACCCCCTTTATTTGAGGGTAGGATCAAGGGTCTCTATGTCAGGTACCCCACGCACCTCCTTTATTTGTGGGTTGGATCGAGGGTCTCTGTCTCAGGTACCCCATGCACCTCCTTTATTTGAGGGTAGGATCAAGGTTCTCTATCTCAGGTACCCCATGCACCTCCTTTATTTGTGGGTTGGATCGAGGGTCTCTGTCTCAGGTATCCCATGCACCTCCTTTATTTGTGGGTAGAATCAAGGGTCTCTGTCTCAGATACCCCATGCACCACCTTTATTTGAGGATAGGATCAAGGTTCTCTATCTCAGGCACCTCACACACCTCCTTTATTTGTGGGTAGGATCAAGGGTCTCTATCTCAGGTACCCCATGCACCTCCTTTATTTGAGGGAAGGATCAAGGGTCTCTGTCTCAGGTACCCCACGCAGCTCTTTATTTGTGGTTAGGATCAAGGGTCTCTGTCTCAGGTACCCCATGCACCTCCTTTATTTGTGGGTTGGATCGAGGGTCTCTGTCTCAGGTACCCCATGCACCTCCTTTATTTGTGGGTTGGATCGAGGGTCTCTGTCTTAGGTACCCCACACACCTCCTTTATTTGAGGGTAGGATCAAGGTTCTCTATCTCAGGTACCCCATGCACCTCCTTTATTTGTGGATCTGATCGAGGGTCTCTGTCTCAGGTACCCCATGCACCTTTACCTGAGGGTAGAATCAAGGGTCTCTGTCTCAGGTACCCCATGCACCCCCTTTATTTGAGGGTAGGATCAAGGGTCTCTATGTCAGGTACCCCATGGACCTCCTTTATTTGAGGGTAGGATCAAGATTCTCTATCTCAGGTACCCCAGGCACCTCCTTTATTTGTGGGTTGGATAGAGGGTCTCTGTCTCAGGTACCCCATGCACCTCCTTTATTTGTGGGTAGAATCAAGGATTTCTGTCTCAGGTACCCCATGCACCCCCTTTATTTGAGGGTAGGATCAAGGGTCTCTATGCCAGGTACCCCACACACCTCCTTTATTTGTGGGTTGGATCGAGGGTCTCTGTCTCAGGTACCCCACGCAGCTCTTTATTTGTGGTTAGGATCAAGGGTCTCTGTCTCAGGTACCCCATGCACCTCCTTTATTTGTGGGTTGGATCGAGGGTCTCTGTCTCAGGTACCCCATGCACCTAATTTATTTGTTGGTTGGATCGAGGGTCTCTGTCTCAGGTACCCCACGCAGCTCTTTATTTGTGGGTTGGATCAAGGGTCTCTGTCTCAGGTACCCCACGCACCTCCTTTATTTGAGGGTAGGATCAAGGTTCTCTATCTCAGGTACCCCAAGCACCTCCTTTATTTGTGGGTAGAATCAAGGGTCTCTGTCTCAGGTACCCCACGCACCCCCTTTATTTGAGGGTAGGATCAAGGGTCTCTGTCTCAGGTACCCCACGCAGCTCTTTATTTGTGGGTAGGATCGAGGGCCTCTATGTCATGTACCCCACACACCTCCTTTATTTGTGGGTAGGATCGAATGTCTCTGTCTTAGGTACCCCTGCACCTCCTTCATTTGTGGGTAGGATCAAGGGTCTCTGTCTCAGGTTCCTCACGCACCTCATTTACTTGTGGGTAGGATCAATGGCCTCTATCTCAGGTACCCCACACACCTCCTTTACTTGTGGGTAGGATCAATGGCCTCTATCTCAGGGACGCCACGCACCTCCTTTGTTTGTGGGTAGGATCAAGGGTCTCTATCTCAGGTACCCCACGCACCCCCTTTATTTGAGGGTAGGATCAAGGGTCTCTATCTCAGGTACCCCACGCACCTCCTTTATTTGAGGGTAGGATCAAGGTTCTCTATCTCAGGTACTCCACGCACCTCCTTTATTTGAGGGTAGGATCAAGGTTCTCTATCTCAGGGTCCCACGCACCTCCTTTATTTGAGGGTAGGATCAAGGGTCTCTATCTCAGGTACCCCACGCACCTCCTTTATTTGTGGGTAGAATCAAGGGTCTCTGTCGCAGGTACCCCACGCACCTCATTTATTTGTGGGTAGGATCAAGGGTCTTTATCTCAGGTACCCCACGCACCCCCTTTATTTGAGGGTAGGATCAAGGGTCTCTGTCTCAGGTACCCCATGCACCTCCTTTATTTGTGGGTTGGATCAAGGGTCTCTGTCTCAGGTTCCCCAGGCAGCTCTTTATTTGTGTGTAGGATGAAGGGTCTCTGTGTCAGGTACCCCATGCACCTCCTTTATTTGTGGGTAGGATCAAGGGTCTCTGTCTCAGGTACCCCATGCACCTCCTTTATTTGTGGGTTGGATCGAGGGTCTCTGTCTCGGGTACCCCATGCACCTCCTTTATTTGTGGGTTGGATCGAGGGTCTCTGTCTTAGGTACCCCACGCACCTCCTTTATTTGAGGGTAGGATAAAGGGTCTCTATCTCAGGTACCCCATGCACCTCCTTTACTTGAGGGTAGAATCTAGGGTCTCTGTCTCAGGTACCCCATGCACCCCCTTTATTTGAGGGTAGGATCAAGGGTCTCTATGTCAGGTACCCCACGCACCTCCTTTATTTGTGGGTTGGATCGAGGGTCTCTGTCTCAGGTACCCCATGCACCTCCTTTATTTGAGGGTAGGATCAAGGTTCTCTATCTCAGGTACCCCATGCACCTCCTTTATTTGTGGGTTGGATCGAGGGTCTCTGTCTCAGGTATCCCATGCACCTCCTTTATTTGTGGGTAGAATCAAGGGTCTCTGTCTCAGGTACCACATGCACCACCTTTATTTGAGGATAGGATCAAGGTTCTCTATCTCAGGTACCCCATGCACCTCCTTTATTTGTGGGTAGAATCAAGGGTCTCTGTCTCAGGCACCTCACACACCTCCTTTATTTGTGGGTAGGATCAAGGGTCTCTGCCTCAGGTACCCCATGCACCTCCTTTATTTGTGGGTAGTATCAAGGGTCTCTATCTCAGGTACCCCATGCACCTCCTTTATTTGTGGGTAGGATCGACAGTCTGTCTCAGGTACCCCATGCACCCCTTTATTTGAGGGTAGGATCAAGGGTCTCTGTCTCAGGTACCCCACGCAGCTCTTTATTTGTGGTTAGGATCAAGGGTCTCTGTCTCAGGTACCCCATGCACCTCCTTTATTTGTGGGTTGGATCGAGGGTCTCTGTCTCAGGTACCCCATGCACCTCCTTTATTTGTGGGTTGGATCGAGGGTCTCTGTCTTAGGTACCCCACACACCTCCTTTATTTGAGGGTAGGATCAAGGTTCTCTATCTCAGGTACCCCATGCACCTCCTTTATTTGTGGATCTGATCGAGGGCCTCTGTCTCAGGTACCCCATGCACCTTTACTTGAGGGTAGAATCAAGGGTCTCTGTCTCAGGTACCCCATGCACCCCCTTTATTTGAGGGTAGGATCAAGGGTCTCTATGTCAGGTACCCCATGCACCTCCTTTATTTGAGGGTAGGATCAAGATTCTCTATCTCAGGTACCCCAGGCACCTCCTTTATTTGTGGGTTGGATAGAGGGTCTCTGTCTCAGGTACCCCATGCACCTCCTTTATTTGTGGGTAGAATCAAGGATTTCTGTCTCAGGTACCCCATGCACCCCCTTTATTTGAGGGTAGGATCAAGGGTCTCTATGCCAGGTACCCCACACACCTCCTTTATTTGTGGGTTGGATCGAGGGTCTCTGTCTCAGGTACCCCATGCACCTCCTTTATTTTCAGGTTGGATCAAGGGTCTCTGTCTCAGGTACCCCACGCAGCTCTTTATTTGTGGGTAGGATCAAGGGTCTCTGTCTCAGGTACCCCATGCACCTCCTTTATTTGTGGGTTGGATCGAGGGTCTCTGTCTCAGGTACCCCACGAACCTCCTTTATTTGAGGGTAGGATCAAGGTTCCCTATCTCAGGTACCCTATGATGCACCTACTTTATTTGTGGGTTGGATCAAGGGTCTCTGTCTCAGGTACCCCACGCACCTCCTTTATTTGAGGGTAGGATCAAGGTTCTCTATCTCAGGTACCCCATGCACCTCCTTTATTTGTGGGTTGGATCGAGGGTCTCTGTTTCAGGTACCCCATGCACCTCCTTTATTTGTGGGTAGAATCAAAGGTCTCTGTCTCAGGTACCTCAAGCACCTCCTTTATTTGGGGGTAGAATCAAGGGTCTCTGTCTCAGGTACCCCACGCACCCCCTTTATTTGAGGGTAGGATCAAGGGTCTCTTTGTCAGGTACCCCACACACCTCCTTTATTTGTGGGTAGGATCAAGGGTCTCTGTCTCAGGTACCCCACGCACCTCCTTTATTTGTGGGTAGGATCAAGGGTCTCTGTCTCAGGTACCCCATGCACCTCCTTTATTTGTGGGTAGGATCAAGGGTCTCTGTCTCAGGTACCCCACGCAGCTCTTTATTTGTGGGTAGGATCGAGGGCCTCTATGTCAGGTACCCCACACACCTCCTTTATTTGTGGGTAGGATCGAGGGTCTCTGTCTTAGGTACCCCTGCACCTCCTTCATTTGTGGGTAGGATCAAGGGTCTCTGTCTCAGGTTCCCCACACACCTCCTTTATTTGTGGGTTGGATCGAGGGTCTCTGTCTCAGGTACCCCATGCACCTCCTTTATTTTCGGGTTGGATCGAGGGTCTCTGTCTCAGGTACCCCATGCACCTAATTTATTTGTGGGTTGGATCGAGGGTCTCTGTCTTAGGTACCCCACGAACCTCCTTTATTTGAGGGTAGGATCAAGGTTCTCTATCTCAGGTACCCCACACACCTCCTTTATTTGATGGTAGGATCAAGGTTCTCTATCTCAGGGACGCCACGCACCTCCTTTATTTGAGGGTAGGATCAAGGGTCTCTATCTCAGGTACCCCTCGCACCTCCTTTATTTGTGGGTAGGATCAAGGGTCTCTATCTCAGGTACCCCACGCACCTCCTTTATTTGTGGGTAGGATCAAGGGTCTCTGTCGCAGGTACCCCACGCACCTCATTTATTTGTGGGTAGGATCAAGGGTCTCTATCTCAGGTACCCCACGCACCTCCTTTATTTGAGGGTAGGATCAAGGTTCTCTATCTCAGGTACCCCACGCACCTCCTTTATTTGATGGTAGGATCAAGGTTCTCTATCTCAGGTACCCCACGCACCTCCTTTATTTGAGGGTACGATCAAGGTTCTCTATCTCAGGTACCCCACGCACCTCCTTTATTTGAGGGTAGGATCAAGGTTCTCTATCTCAGGGACGCCACGCACCTCCTTTATTTGAGGGTAGGATCAAGGGTCTCTATCTCAGGCACCCCACGCACCTCCTTTACTTGTGGGTAGGATCAATGGCCTCTATCTCAGGTACCCCACACACCTCCTTTACTTGTGGGTAGGATCAATGGCCTCTATCTCAGGTACCCCACGCACCTCCTTTATTTGTGGGTAGGATCAAGGGTCTCTATCTCAGGTACCCCATGCACCTCCTTTATTTGTGGGTAGGATCAAGGGTCTCTGTCTCAGGTACCCCACGCACCTAATTTATTTGTGGGTAGGATCAATGGCCTCTATCTCAGGGACGCCACGCACCTCCTTTATTTGTGGGTAGGATCAAGGGTCTCTATCTCAGGTACCCCACGCACCCCCTTTATTTGAGGGTAGGATCAAGGGTCTCTATCTCAGGTACCCCATGCACCTCCTTTATTTGTGGGTTGCATCGAGGGTCTCTGTCTCAGGTATCCCATGCACCTCCTTTATTTGTGGGTAGAATCAAGGATCTCTGTCTCAGGTACCCCATGCACCACCTTTATTTGAGGATAGGATCAAGGGTCTCTATGTCAGGTACCCCACACATATCCTTTATTTGTGGGTAGGATCAAGGGTCTCTGTCTCAGGTACCCCATGCACCACCTTTATTTGAGGATAGGATCAAGGGTCTCTATGTCAGTTACCCCACGCACCTCCTTTATTTGTGGGTTGGATCGAGGGTCTCTGTCTCAGGTACCCCATGCACCTCCTTTATTTGTGGGTTGGATCAAGGGTCTCTGTCTCAGGTTCCCCAGGCAGCTCTTTATTTGTGTGTAGGATGAAGGGTCTCTGTGTCAGGTACCCCATGCACCTCCTTTATTTGTGGGTAGGATCAAGGGTCTCTGTCTCAGGTACCCCATGCACCTCCTTTATTTGTGGGTTGGATCGAGGGTCTCTATCTCGGGTACCCCATGCACCTCCTTTATTTGTGGGTTGGATCGAGGGTCTCTGTCTTAGGTACCCCACGCACCTTCTTTATTTGAGGGTAGGATCAAGGGTCTCTATCTCAGGTACCCCATGCACCTCCTTTACTTGAGGGTAGAATCAAGGGTCTCTGTCTCAGGTACCCCATGCACCCCCTTTATTTGAGGGTAGGATCAAGGGTCTCTATGTCAGGTACCCCACGCACCTCCTTTATTTGTGGGTTGGATCGAGGGTCTCTGTCTCAGGTACCCCATGCACCTCCTTTATTTGAGGGTAGGATCAAGGTTCTCTATCTCAGGTACCCCATGCACCTCCTTTATTTGTGGGTAGAATCAAGGGTCTCTGTCTCAGGCACCTCACACACCTCCTTTATTTGTGGGTAGGATCAAGGGTCTCTGCCTCAGGTACCCCATGCACCTCCTTTATTTGTGGGTAGTATCAAGGGTCTCTATCTCAGGTACCCCATGCACCTCCTTTATTTGTGGGTAGGATCGACAGTCTGTCTCAGGTACCCCATGCACCCCTTTTATTTGAGGGTAGGATCAAGGGTCTCTGTCTCAGGTACCCCATGCACCTCCTTTATTTGTGGATCTGATCGAGGGTCTCTGTCTCAGGTACCCCATGCACCTTTACTTGAGGATAGAATCAAGGGTCTCTGTCTCAGTTACCCCATGCACCCCCTTTATTTGAGGGTAGGATCAAGGGTCTCTATGTCAGGTACCCCATGCACCTCCTTTATTTGAGGGTAGGATCAAGATTCTCTATCTCAGGAACCCCAGGCACCTCCTTTATTTGTGGGTTGGATAGAGGGTCTCTGTCTCAGGTACCCCATGCACCTCCTTTATTTGTGGGTAGAATCAAGGATTTCTGTCTCAGGTACCCCATGCACCCCCTTTATTTGAGGGTAGGATCAAGGGTCTCTATGCCAGGTACCCCACACACCTCCTTTATTTGTGGGTTGGATCGAGGGTCTCTGTCTCAGGTACCCCATGCACCTCTTTATTTTCAGGTTGGATCAAGGGTCTCTGTCTCAGGTACCCCACGCAGCTCTTTATTTGTGGGTAGGATCAAGGGTCTCTGTCTCAGGTACCCCATGCACCTCCTTTATTTGTGGGTTGGATCGAGGGTCTCTGTCTCAGGTACCCCATGCACCTAATTTATTTGTGGGTTGGATCGAGGGTCTCTGTCTTAGGTACCCCATGAACCTCCTTTATTTGAGGGTAGGATCAAGGTTCCCTATCTCAGGTACCCTATGATGCACCTCCTTTATTTGTGGGTAGGATCAAGGGTCTCTTTATCAGGTACCCCACACACCTCCTTTATTTGTGGGTAGGATCAAGGGTCTCTGTCTCAGGTACCCCACGCACCTCCTTTATTTGTGGGTAGGATCAAGGGTCTCTGTCTCAGGTACCCCATGCACCTCCTTTATTTGTGGGTAGGATCAAGGGTCTCTGTCTCAGGTACCCCACGCAGCTCTTTATTTGTGGGTAGGATCGATGGCCTCTATGTCAGGTACCCCACACACCTCCTTTATTTGTGGGTAGGATCGAGGGTCTCTGTCTTAGGTACCCCTGCACCTCCTTCATTTGTGGGTAGGATCAAGGTTCTCTATCTCAGGGTCCCACGCACCTCCTTTATTTGAGGGTAGGATCAAGGGTCTCTATCTCAGGTACCCCACGCACCTCCTTTATTTGTGGGTAGAATCAAGGGTCTCTGTCGCAGGTACCCCACGCACCTCATTTATTTGTGGGTAGGATCAAGGGTCTCTATCTCAGGTACCCCACGCACCCCCTTAATTTGAGGGTAGGATCAAGGTTCTCTATCTCAGGTACCCCACGCACCTCCTTTATTTGAGGGTAGGATCAAGGTTCTCTATCTCAGGTACCCCACGCACCTCCTTTATTTGAGGGTAGGATCAAGGGTCTCTATGTCAGGTACCCCACGCACCTCCTTTATTTGTGGGTTGGATCGAGGGTCTCTGTCTCAGGTACCCCATGCACCTCCTTTATTTGTGGGTTGGATCAAGGGTCTCTGTCTCAGGTTCCCCAGGCAGCTCTTTATTTGTGTGTAGGATGAAGGGTCTCTGTGTCAGGTACCCCATGCACCTCCTTTATTTGTGGGTAGGATCAAGGGTCTCTGTCTCAGGTACCCCACGCACCTCCTTTATTTGTGGGTTGGATCGAGGGTCTCTGTCTCAGGTTCCCCAGGCAGCTCTTTATTTGTGTGTAGGATGAAGGGTCTCTGTGTCAGGTACCCCACGCACCTCCTTTATTTGAGGGTAGGATCAAGGGTCTCTATGTCAGGTACCCCACGCACCTCCTTTATTTGTGGGTTGGATCGAGGGTCTCTGTCTCGGGTACCCCATGCACCTCCTTTATTTGTGGGTTGGATCGAGGGTCTCTGTCTTAGGTACCCCACGCACCTCCTTTATTTGAGGGTAGGATCAAGGGTCTCTATCTCAGATACCCCATGCACCTTCTTTACTTGAGGGTAGAATCAAGGGTCTCTGTCTCAGGTACCCTATGCACCCCCTTTATTTGAGGGTAGGATCAAGGGTCTCTATGTCAGGTACCCCACGCACCTCCTTTATTTGTGGGTTGGATCGAGGGTCTCTGTCTCAGGTACCCCATGCACCTCCTTTATTTGAGGGTAGGATCAAGGTTCTCTATCTCAGGTACCCCATGCACCTCCTTTATTTGTGGGTTGGATCGAGGGTCTCTGTCTCAGGTATCCCATGCACCTCCTTTATTTGTGGGTAGAATCAAGGGTCTCTGTCTCAGATACCCCATGCACCACCTTTATTTGAGGGTAGGATCAAGGTTCTCTATCTCAGGCACCTCACACACCTCCTTTATTTGTGGGTAGGATCAAGGGTCTCTGCCTCAGGTACCCCATGCACCTCCTTTATTTTTGGGTAGTATCAAGGGTCTCTATCTCAGGTACCCCATGCACCTCCTTTATTTGAGGGTAGGATCAAGGGTCTCTGTCTCAGGTACCCCACGCAGCTCTTTATTTGTGGTTAGGATCAAGGGTCTCTGTCTCAGGTACCCCATGCACCTCCTTTATTTGTGGGTTGGATCGAGGGTCTCTGTCTCAGGTACCCCATGCACCTCCTTTATTTGTGGGTTGGATCGAGGGTCTCTGTCTTAGGTACCCCACACACCTCCTTTATTTGAGGGTAGGATCAAGGTTCTCTATCTCAGGTAACCCATGCACCTCCTTTATTTGTGGATCTGATCGAGGGTCTCTGTCTCAGGTACCCCATGCACCTTTACTTGAGGGTAGAATCAAGGGTCTCTGTCTCAGGTACCCCATGCACCCCCTTTATTTGAGGGTAGGATCAAGGGTCTCTATGTCAGGTACCCCATGCACCTCCTTTATTTGAGGGTAGGATCAAGATTCTCTATCTCAGGTACCCCAGGCACCTCCTTTATTTGTGGGTTGGATAGAGGGTCTCTGTCTCAGGTACCCCATGCACCTCCTTTATTTGTGGGTAGAATCAAGGATTTCTGTCTCAGGTACCCCATGCACCCCTTTATTTGAGGGTAGGATCAAGGGTCTCTATGCCAGGTACCCCACACACCTCCTTTATTTGTGGGTTGGATCGAGGGTCTCTGTCTCAGGTACCCCACGCAGCTCTTTATTTGTGGTTAGGATCAAGGGTCTCTGTCTCAGGTACCCCATGCACCTCCTTTATTTGTGGGTTGGATCGAGGGTCTCTGTCTCAGGTACCCCATGCACCTAATTTATTTGTTGGTTGGATCGAGGGTCTCTGTCTCAGGTACCCCACGCAGCTCTCTATTTGTGGGTTGGATCAAGGGTCTCTGTCTCAGGTACCCCACGCACCTCCTTTATTTGAGGGTAGGATCAAGGTTCTCTATCTCAGGTACCCCAAGCACCTCCTTTATTTGTGGGTAGAATCAAGGGTCTCTGTCTCAGGTACCCCACGCACCCCCTTTATTTGAGGGTAGGATCAAGGGTCTCTGTCTCAGGTACCCCACGCAGCTCTTTATTTGTGGGTAGGATCGAGGGCCTCTATGTCATGTACCCCACACACCTCCTTTATTTGTGGGTAGGATCGAATGTCTCTGTCTTAGGTACCCCTGCACCTCCTTCATTTGTGGGTAGGATCAAGGGTCTCTGTCTCAGGTTCCTCACGCACCTCATTTACTTGTGGGTAGGATCAATGGCCTCTATCTCAGGTACCCCACACACCTCCTTTACTTGTGGGTAGGATCAATGGCCTCTATCTCAGGGACGCCACGCACCTCCTTTATTTGTGGGTAGGATCAAGGGTCTCTATCTCAGGTACCCCACGCACCCCCTTTATTTGAGGGTAGGATCAAGGGTCTCTATCTCAGGTACCCCACGCACCTCCTTTATTTGAGGGTAGGATCAAGGTTCTCTATCTCAGGTACTCCACGCACCTCCTTTATTTGAGGGTAGGATCAAGGTTCTCTATCTCAGGGTCCCACGCACCTCCTTTATTTGAGGGTAGGATCAAGGGTCTCTATCTCAGGTACCCCACGCACCTCCTTTATTTGTGGGTAGAATCAAGGGTCTCTGTCGCAGGTACCCCACGCACCTCATTTATTTGTGGGTAGGATCAAGGGTCTTTATCTCAGGTACCCCACGCACCCCCTTTATTTGAGGGTAGGATCAAGGGCCTCTGTCTCAGGTACCCCATGCACCTCCTTTATTTGTGGGTAGGATCAAGGGTCTCTATGTCAGGTACCCCATGCACCTCCTTTATTTGAGGGTAGGATCAAGATTCTCTATCTCAGGTACCCCAGGCACCTCCTTTATTTGTGGGTTGGATAGAGGGTCTCTGTCTCAGGTACCCCATGCACCCCCTTTATTTGAGGGTAGGATCAAGGGTCTCTATGTCAGGTACCCCATGCACCTCCTTTATTTGAGGGTAGGATCAAGATTCTCTATCTCAGGTACCCCATGCACCTCCTTTATTTGTGGATCTGATCGAGGGTCTCTGTCTCAGGTACCCCATGCACCTTTACTTGAGGGTAGAATCAAGGGTCTCTGTCTCAGGTACCCCATGCACCCCCTTTATTTGAGGGTAGGATCAAGGGTCTCTATGTCAGGTACCCCATGCACCTCCTTTATTTGAGGGTAGGATCAAGATTCTCTATCTCAGGTACCCCAGGCACCTCCTTTATTTGTGGGTTGGATAGAGGGTGTCTGTCTCAGGTACCCCATGCACCTCCTTTATTTGTGGGTAGAATCAAGGATTTCTGTCTCAGGTACCCCATGCACCCCTTTATTTGAGGGTAGGATCAAGGGTCTCTATGCCAGGTACCCCACACACCTCCTTTATTTGTGGGTTGGATCGAGGGTCTCTGTCTCAGGTACCCCACGCAGCTCTTTATTTGTGGTTAGGATCAAGGGTCTCTGTCTCAGGTACCCCATGCACCTCCTTTATTTGTGGGTTGGATCGAGGGTCTCTGTCTCAGGTACCCCATGCACCTAATTTATTTGTTGGTTGGATCGAGGGTCTCTGTCTCAGGTACCCCACGCAGCTCTCTATTTGTGGGTTGGATCAAGGGTCTCTGTCTCAGGTACCCCACGCACCTCCTTTATTTGAGGGTAGGATCAAGGTTCTCTATCTCAGGTACCCCAAGCACCTCCTTTATTTGTGGGTAGAATCAAGGGTCTCTGTCTCAGGTACCCCACGCACCCCCTTTATTTGAGGGTAGGATCAAGGGTCTCTGTCTCAGGTACCCCACGCAGCTCTTTATTTGTGGGTAGGATCGAGGGCCTCTATGTCATGTACCCCACACACCTCCTTTATTTGTGGGTAGGATCGAATGTCTCTGTCTTAGGTACCCCTGCACCTCCTTCATTTGTGGGTAGGATCAAGGGTCTCTGTCTCAGGTTCCTCACGCACCTCATTTACTTGTGGGTAGGATCAATGGCCTCTATCTCAGGTACCCCACACACCTCCTTTACTTGTGGGTAGGATCAATGGCCTCTATCTCAGGGACGCCACGCACCTCCTTTATTTGTGGGTAGGATCAAGGGTCTCTATCTCAGGTACCCCACGCACCCCCTTTATTTGATGGTAGGATCAAGGGTCTCTATCTCAGGTACCCCACGCACCTCCTTTATTTGAGGGTAGGATCAAGGTTCTCTATCTCAGGTACTCCACGCACCTCCTTTATTTGAGGGTAGGATCAAGGTTCTCTATCTCAGGGTCCCACGCACCTCCTTTATTTGAGGGTAGGATCAAGGGTCTCTATCTCAGGTACCCCACGCACCTCCTTTATTTGTGGGTAGAATCAAGGGTCTCTGTCGCAGGTACCCCACGCACCTCATTTATTTGTGGGTAGGATCAAGGGTCTTTATCTCAGGTACCCCACGCACCCCTTTATTTGAGGGTAGGATCAAGGGTCTCTGTCTCAGGTACCCCATGCACCTCCTTTATTTGTGGGTAGGATCAAGGGTCTCTATGTCAGGTACCCCATGCACCTCCTTTATTTGAGGGTAGGATCAAGATTCTCTATCTCAGGTACCCCAGGCACCTCCTTTATTTGTGGGTTGGATAGAGGGTCTCTGTCTCAGGTACCCCATGCACCCCCTTTATTTGAGGGTAGGATCAAGGGTCTCTATGTCAGGTACCCCATGCACCTCCTTTATTTGAGGGTAGGATCAAGATTCTCTATCTCAGGTACCCCAGGCACCTCCTTTATTTGTGGGTTGGATAGAGGGTCTCTGTCTCAGGTACCCCATGCACCTCCTTTATTTGTGGGTAGAATCAAGGATTTCTGTCTCAGGTACCCCATGCACCCCCTTTATTTGAGGGTAGGATCAAGGGTCTCTTTGCCAGGTACCCCACACACCTCCTTTATTTGTGGGTTGGATCGAGGGTCTCTGTCTCAGATACCCCATGCACCTCCTTTATTTTCAGGTTGGATCAAGGGTCTCTGTCTCAGGTACCCCACGCAGCTCTTTATTTGTGGGTAGGATCAAGGGTCTCTGTCTCAGGTACCCCATGCACCTCCTTTATTTGTGGGTTGGATCGAGGGTCTCTGTCTCAGGTACCCCATGCACCTAATTTATTTGTGGGTTGGATCGAGGGTCTCTGTCTTAGGTACCCCACGAACCTCCTTTATTTGAGGGTAGGATCAAGGTTCCCTATCTCAGGTACCCTATGATGCACCTACTTTATTTGTGGGTTGGATCAAGGGTCTCTGTCTCAGGTACCCCACGCACCTCCTTTATTTGAGGGTAGGATCAAGGTTCTCTATCTCAGGTACCCCATGCACCTCCTTTATTTGTGGGTTGGATCGAGGGTCTCTGTTTCAGGTACCCCATGCACCTCCTTTATTTGTGGGTAGAATCAAAGGTCTCTGTCTCAGGTACCTCAAGCACCTCCTTTATTTGGGGGTAGAATCAAGGGTCTCTGTCTCAGGTACCCCACGCACCCCCTTTATTTGAGGGTAGGATCAAGGGTCTCTTTGTCAGGTACCCCACACACCTCCTTTATTTGTGGGTAGGATCAAGGGTCTCTGTCTCAGGTACCCCACGCACCTCCTTTATTTGTGGGTAGGATCAAGGGTCTCTGTCTCAGGTACCCCATGCACCTCCTTTATTTGTGGGTAGGATCAAGGGTCTCTGTCTCAGGTACCCCACGCAGCTCTTTATTTGTGGGTAGGATCGAGGGCCTCTATGTCAGGTACCCACACACCTCCTTTATTTGTGGGTAGGATCGAGGGTCTCTGTCTTAGGTACCCCTGCACCTCCTTCATTTGTGGGTAGGATCAAGGGTCTCTGTCTCAGGTTCCCCACACACCTCCTTTATTTGTGGGTTGGATCGAGGGTCTCTGTCTCAGGTACCCCATACACCTCCTTTATTTTCGGGTTGGATCGAGGGTCTCTGTCTCAGGTACCCCATGCACCTAATTTATTTGTGGGTTGGATCGAGGGTCTCTGTCTTAGGTACCCCACGAACCTCCTTTATTTGAGGGTAGGATCAAGGTTCTCTATCTCAGGTACCCCACACACCTCCTTTATTTGATGGTAGGATCAAGGTTCTCTATCTCAGGGACGCCACGCACCTCCTTTATTTGAGGGTAGGATCAAGGGTCTCTATCTCAGGTACCCCTCGCACCTCCTTTATTTGTGGGTAGGATCAAGGGTCTCTATCTCAGGTACCCCACGCACCTCCTTTATTTGTGGGTAGGATCAAGGGTCTCTGTCGCAGGTACCCCACGCACCTCATTTATTTGTGGGTAGGATCAAGGGTCTCTATCTCAGGTACCCCACGCACCTCCTTTATTTGAGGGTAGGATCAAGGTTCTCTATCTCAGGTACCCCACGCACCTCCTTTATTTGATGGTAGGATCAAGGTTCTCTATCTCAGGTACCCCACGCACCTCCTTTATTTGAGGGTACGATCAAGGTTCTCTATCTCAGGTACCCCACGCACCTCCTTTATTTGAGGGTAGGATCAAGGTTCTCTATCTCAGGGACGCCACGCACCTCCTTTATTTGAGGGTAGGATCAAGGGTCTCTATCTCAGGCACCCCACGCACCTCCTTTACTTGTGGGTAGGATCAATGGCCTCTATCTCAGGTACCCCACACACCTCCTTTACTTGTGGGTAGGATCAATGGCCTCTATCTCAGGTACCCCACGCACCTCCTTTATTTGTGGGTAGGATCAAGGGTCTCTATCTCAGGTACCCCACGCACCTCCTTTATTTGTGGGTAGGATCAAGGGTCTCTGTCTCAGGTACCCCACGCACCTAATTTATTTGTGGGTAGGATCAATGGCCTCTATCTCAGGGACGCCACGCACCTCCTTTATTTGTGGGTAGGATCAAGGGTCTCTATCTCAGGTACCCCACGCACCCCCTTTATTTGAGGGTAGGATCAAGGGTCTCTATCTCAGGTACCCCATGCACCTCCTTTATTTGTGGGTTGCATCGAGGGTCTCTGTCTCAGGTATCCCATGCACCTCCTTTATTTGTGGGTAGAATCAAGGATCTCTGTCTCAGGTACCCCATGCACCACCTTTATTTGAGGATAGGATCAAGGGTCTCTATGTCAGGTACCCCACACATATCCTTTATTTGTGGGTAGGATCAAGGGTCTCTGTCTCAGGTACCCCATGCACCACCTTTATTTGAGGATAGGATCAAGGGTCT
This sequence comes from Calotriton arnoldi, assembly GCA_963921515.1. Classification (NCBI taxonomy): domain Eukaryota; kingdom Metazoa; phylum Chordata; class Amphibia; order Caudata; family Salamandridae; genus Calotriton; species Calotriton arnoldi. Next base: position 93,986 of record CAWUFW010018740.1, on the reverse strand, counting down.
CTATGTCAGTTACCCCACGCACCTCCTTTATTTGTGGGTTGGATCGAGGGTCTCTGTCTCAGGTACCCCATGCACCTCCTTTATTTGTGGGTTGGATCAAGGGTCTCTGTCTCAGGTTCCCCAGGCAGCTCTTTATTTGTGTGTAGGATGAAGGGTCTCTGTCTCAGGTACCCCATGCACCTCCTTTATTTGTGGGTTGGATCGAGGGTCTCTATCTCGGGTACCCCATGCACCTCCTTTATTTGTGGGTTGGATCGAGGGTCTCTGTCTTAGGTACCCCACGCACCTTCTTTATTTGAGGGTAGGATCAAGGGTCTCTATCTCAGGTACCCCATGCACCTCCTTTACTTGAGGGTAGAATCAAGGGTCTCTGTCTCAGGTACCCCATGCACCCCCTTTATTTGAGGGTAGGATCAAGGGTCTCTATGTCAGGTACCCCACGCACCTCCTTTATTTGTGGGTTGGATCGAGGGTCTCTGTCTCAGGTACCCCATGCACCTCCTTTATTTGGGGGTAGGATCAAGGTTCTCTATCTCAGGTACCCCATGCACCTCCTTTATTTGTGGGTAGAATCAAGGGTCTCTGTCTCAGGCACCTCACACACCTCCTTTATTTGTGGGTAGGATCAAGGGTCTCTGCCTCAGGTACCCCATGCACCTCCTTTATTTGTGGGTAGTATCAAGGGTCTCTATCTCAGGTACCCCATGCACCTCCTTTATTTGTGGGTAGGATCGACAGTCTGTCTCAGGTACCCCATGCACCCCCTTTATTTGAGGGTAGGATCAAGGGTCTCTGTCTCAGGTACCCCATGCACCTCCTTTATTTGTGGATCTGATCGAGGATCTCTGTCTCAGGTACCCCATGCACCTTTACTTGAGGATAGAATCAAGGGTCTCTGTCTCAGTTACCCCATGCACCCCCTTTATTTGAGGGTAGGATCAAGGGTCTCTATGTCAGGTACCCCATGCACCTCCTTTATTTGAGGGTAGGATCAAGATTCTCTATCTCAGGAACCCCAGGCACCTCCTTTATTTGTGGGTTGGATAGAGGGTCTCTGTCTGAGGTACCCCATGCACCTCCTTTATTTGTGGGTAGAATCAAGGATTTCTGTCTCAGGTACCCCATGCACCCCCTTTATTTGAGGGTAGGATCAAGGGTCTCTATGCCAGGTACCCCACACACCTCCTTTATTTGTGGGTTGGATCGAGGGTCTCTGTCTCAGGTACCCCATGCACCTCTTTATTTTCAGGTTGGATCAAGGGTCTCTGTCTCAGGTACCCCACGCAGCTCTTTATTTGTGGGTAGGATCAAGGGTCTCTGTCTCAGGTACCCCATGCACCTCCTTTATTTGTGGGTTGGATCGAGGGTCTCTGTCTCAGGTACCCCATGCACCTAATTTATTTGTGGGTTGGATCGAGGGTCTCTGTCTTAGGTACCCCATGAACCTCCTTTATTTGAGGGTAGGATCAAGGTTCCCTATCTCAGGTACCCTATGATGCACCTCCTTTATTTGTGGGTAGGATCAAGGGTCTCTTTATCAGGTACCCCACACACCTCCTTTATTTGTGGGTAGGATCAAGGGTCTCTGTCTCAGGTACCCCACGCACCTCCTTTATTTGTGGGTAGGATCAAGGGTCTCTGTCTCAGGTACCCCATGCACCTCCTTTATTTGTGGGTAGGATCAAGGGTCTCTGTCTCAGGTACCCCACGCAGCTCTTTATTTGTGGGTAGGATCGATGGCCTCTATGTCAGGTACCCCACACACCTCCTTTATTTGTGGGTAGGATCGAGGGTCTCTGTCTTAGGTACCCCTGCACCTCCTTCATTTGTGGGTAGGATCAAGGTTCTCTATCTCAGGGTCCCACGCACCTCCTTTATTTGAGGGTAGGATCAAGGGTCTCTATCTCAGGTACCCCACGCACCTCCTTTATTTGTGGGTAGAATCAAGGGTCTCTGTCGCAGGTACCCCACGCACCTCATTTATTTGTGGGTAGGATCAAGCGTCTCTATCTCATGTACCCCACGCACCCCCTTTATTTGAGGGTAGGATCAAGGTTCTCTATCTCAGGTACCCCACGCACCTCCTTTATTTGAGGGTAGGATCAAGGTTCTCTATCTCAGGTACCCCACGCACCTCCTTTATTTGAGGGTAGGATCAAGGGTCTCTATGTCAGGTACCCCACGCACCTCCTTTATTTGTGGGTTGGATCGAGGGTCTCTGTCTCAGGTACCCCATGCACCTCCTTTATTTGTGGGTTGGATCAAGGGTCTCTGTCTCAGGTTCCCCAGGCAGCTCTTTATTTGTGTGTAGGATGAAGGGTCTCTGTGTCAGGTACCCCATGCACCTCCTTTATTTGTGGGTAGGATCAAGGGTCTCTGTCTCAGGTACCCCACGCACCTCCTTTATTTGTGGGTTGGATCGAGGGTCTCTGTCTCAGGTTCCCCAGGCAGCTCTTTATTTGTGTGTAGGATGAAGGGTCTCTGTGTCAGGTACCCCACGCACCTCCTTTATTTGAGGGTAGGATCAAGGGTCTCTATGTCAGGTACCCCACGCACCTCCTTTATTTGTGGGTTGGATCGAGGGTCTCTGTCTCGGGTACCCCATGCACCTCCTTTATTTGTGGGTTGGATCGAGGGTCTCTGTCTTAGGTACCCCACGCACCTCCTTTATTTGAGGGTAGGATCAAGGGTCTCTATCTCAGATACCCCATGCACCTCCTTTACTTGAGGGTAGAATCAAGGGTCTCTGTCTCAGGTACCCTATGCACCCCCTTTATTTGAGGGTAGGATCAAGGGTCTCTATGTCAGGTACCCCACGCACCTCCTTTATTTGTGGGTTGGATCGAGGGTCTCTGTCTCAGGTACCCCATGCACCTCCTTTATTTGAGGGTAGGATCAAGGTTCTCTATCTCAGGTACCCCATGCACCTCCTTTATTTGTGGGTTGGATCGAGGGTCTCTGTCTCAGGTATCCCATGCACCTCCTTTATTTGTGGGTAGAATCAAGGGTCTCTGTCTCAGATACCCCATGCACCACCTTTATTTGAGGGTAGGATCAAGGTTCTCTATCTCAGGCACCTCACACACCTCCTTTATTTGTGGGTAGGATCAAGGGTCTCTGCCTCAGGTACCCCATGCACCTCCTTTATTTTTGGGTAGTATCAAGGGTCTCTATCTCAGGTACCCCATGCACCTCCTTTATTTGAGGGTAGGATCAAGGGTCTCTGTCTCAGGTACCCCACGCAGCTCTTTATTTGTGGTTAGGATCAAGGGTCTCTGTCTCAGGTACCCCATGCACCTCCTTTATTTGTGGGTTGGATCGAGGGTCTCTGTCTCAGGTACCCCATGCACCTCCTTTATTTGTGGGTTGGATCGAGGGTCTCTGTCTTAGGTACCCCACACACCTCCTTTATTTGAGGGTAGGATCAAGGTTCTCTATCTCAGGTACCCCATGCACCTCCTTTATTTGTGGATCTGATCGAGGGTCTCTGTCTCAGGTACCCCATGCACCTTTACTTGAGGGTAGAATCAAGGGTCTCTGTCTCAGGTACACCATGCACCCCCTTTATTTGAGGGTAGGATCAAGGGTCTCTATGTCAGGTACCCCATGCACCTCCTTTATTTGAGGGTAGGATCAAGATTCTCTATCTCAGGTACCCCAGGCACCTCCTTTATTTGTGGGTTGGATAGAGGGTCTCTGTCTCAGGTACCCCATGCACCTCCTTTATTTGAGGGTAGGATCAAGGGTCTCTATGCCAGGTACCCCACACACCTCCTTTATTTGTGGGTTGGATCGAGGGTCTCTGTCTCAGGTACCCCACGCAGCTCTTTATTTGTGGTTAGGATCAAGGGTCTCTGTCTCAGGTACCCCATGCACCTCCTTTATTTGTGGGTTGGATCGAGGGTCTCTGTCTCAGGTACCCCATGCACCTAATTTATTTGTTGGTTGGATCGAGGGTCTCTGTCTCAGGTACCCCACGCAGCTCTTTATTTGTGGGTTGGATCAAGGGTCTCTGTCTCAGGTACCCCACGCACCTCCTTTATTTGAGGGTAGGATCAAGGTTCTCTATCTCAGGTACCCCAAGCACCTCCTTTATTTGTGGGTAGAATCAAGGGTCTCTGTCTCAGGTACCCCACGCACCCCTTTATTTGAGGGTAGGATCAAGGGTCTCTGTCTCAGGTACCCCACGCAGCTCTTTATTTGTGGGTAGGATCGAGGGCCTCTATGTCATGTACCCCACACACCTCCTTTATTTGTGGGTAGGATCGAATGTCTCTGTCTTAGGTACCCCTGCACCTCCTTCATTTGTGGGTAGGATCAAGGGTCTCTGTCTCAGGTTCCTCACGCACCTCATTTACTTGTGGGTAGGATCAATGGCCTCTATCTCAGGTACCCCACACACCTCCTTTACTTGTGGGTAGGATCAATGGCCTCTAACTCAGGGACGCCACGCACCTCCTTTATTTGTGGGTAGGATCAAGGGTCTCTATCTCAGGTACCCCACGCACCCCCTTTATTTGAGGGTAGGATCAAGGGTCTCTATCTCAGGTACCCCACGCACCTCCTTTATTTGAGGGTAGGATCAAGGTTCTCTATCTCAGGTACTCCACGCACCTCCTTTATTTGAGGGTAGGATCAAGGTTCTCTATCTCAGGGTCCCACGCACCTCCTTTATTTGAGGGTAGGATCAAGGGTCTCTATCTCAGGTACCCCACGCACCTCCTTTATTTGTGGGTAGAATCAAGGGTCTCTGTCGCAGGTACCCCACGCACCTCATTTATTTGTGGGTAGGATCAAGGGTCTTTATCTCAGGTACCCCACGCACCCCCTTTATTTGAGGGTAGGATCAAGGGTCTCTGTCTCAGGTACCCCATGCACCTCCTTTATTTGTGGGTTGGATCAAGGGTCTCTGTCTCAGGTTCCCCAGGCAGCTCTTTATTTGTGTGTAGGATGAAGGGTCTCTGTGTCAGGTACCCCATGCACCTCCTTTATTTGTGGGTAGGATCAAGGGTCTCTGTCTCAGGTACCCCATGCACCTCCTTTATTTGTGGGTTGGATCGAGGGTCTCTGTCTCGGGTACCCCATGCACCTCCTTTATTTGTGGGTTGGATCGAGGGTCTCTGTCTTAGGTACCCCACGCACCTCCTTTATTTGAGGGTAGGATAAAGGGTCTCTATCTCAGGTACCCCATGCACCTCCTTTACTTGAGGTTAGAATCAAGGGTCTCTGTCTCAGGTACCCCATGCACCCCCTTTATTTGAGGGTAGGATCAAGGGTCTCTATGTCAGGTACCCCACGCACCTCCTTTATTTGTGGGTTGGATCGAGGGTCTCTGTCTCAGGTACCCCATGCACCTCCTTTATTTGAGAGTAGGATCAAGGTTCTCTATCTCAGGTACCCCATGCACCTCCTTTATTTGTGGGTTGGATCGAGGGTCTCTGTCTCAGGTATCCCATGCACCTCCTTTATTTGTGGGTAGAATCAAGGGTCTCTGTCTCAGGTACCCCATGCACCACCTTTATTTGAGGATAGGATCAAGGTTCTCTATCTCAGGTACCCCATGCACCTCCTTTATTTGTGGGTAGAATCAAGGGTCTCTGTCTCAGGCACCTCACACACCTCCTTTATTTGTGGGTAGGATCAAGGGTCTCTGCCTCAGGTACCCCATGCACCTCCTTTATTTGTGAGTAGTATCAAGGGTCTCTATCTCAGGTACCCCATGCACCTCCTTTATTTGTGGGTAGGATCGACAGTCTGTCTCAGGTACCCCATGCACCCCCTTTATTTGAGGGTAGGATCAAGGGTCTCTGTCTCAGGTACCCCACGCAGCTCTTTATTTGTGGTTAGGATCAAGGGTCTCTGTCTCAGGTACCCCATGCACCTCCTTTATTTGTGGGTTGGATCGAGGGTCTCTGTCTCAGGTACCCCATGCACCTCCTTTATTTGTGGGTTGGATCGAGGGTCTCTGTCTTAGGTACCCCACACACCTCCTTTATTTGAGGGTAGGATCAAGGTTCTCTATCTCAGGTACCCCATGCACCTCCTTTATTTGTGGATCTGATCGAGGGCCTCTGTCTCAGGTACCCCATGCACCTTTACTTGAGGGTAGAATCAAGGGTCTCTGTCTCAGGTACCCCATGCACCCCCTTTATTTGAGGGTAGGATCAAGGGTCTCTATGTCAGGTACCCCATGCACCTCCTTTATTTGAGGGTAGGATCAAGATTCTCTATCTCAGGTACCCCAGGCACCTCCTTTATTTGTGGGTTGGATAGAGGGTCTCTGTCTCAGGTACCCCATGCACCTCCTTTATTTGTGGGTAGAATCAAGGATTTCTGTCTCAGGTACCCCATGCACCCCCTTTATTTGAGGGTAGGATCAAGGGTCTCTATGCCAGGTACCCCACACACCTCCTTTATTTGTGGGTTGGATCGAGGGTCTCTGTCTCAGGTACCCCATGCACCTCCTTTATTTTCAGGTTGGATCAAGGGTCTCTGTCTCAGGTACCCCACGCAGCTCTTTATTTGTGGGTAGGATCAAGGGTCTCTGTCTCAGGTACCCCATGCACCTCCTTTATTTGTGGGTTGGATCGAGGGTCTCTGTCTCAGGTACCCCATGCACCTAATTTATTTGTGGGTTGGATCGAGGGTCTCTGTCTTAGGTACCCCACGAACCTCCTTTATTTGAGGGTAGGATCAAGGTTCCCTATCTCAGGTACCCTATGATGCACCTACTTTATTTGTGGGTTGGATCAAGGGTCTCTGTCTCAGGTACCCCACGCACCTCCTTTATTTGAGGGTAGGATCAAGGTTCTCTATCTCAGGTACCCCATGCACCTCCTTTATTTGTGGGTTGGATCGAGGGTCTCTGTTTCAGGTACCCCATGCACCTCCTTTATTTGTGGGTAGAATCAAAGGTCTCTGTCTCAGGTACCACAAGCACCTCCTTTATTTGGGGGTAGAATCAAGGGTCTCTGTCTCAGGTACCCCACGCACCCCCTTTATTTGAGGGTAGGATCAAGGGTCTCTTTGTCAGGTACCCCACACACCTCCTTTATTTGTGGGTAGGATCAAGGGTCTCTGTCTCAGGTACCCCACGCACCTCCTTTATTTGTGGGTAGGATCGAGGGTCTCTGTCTTAGGTACCCCTGCACCTCCTTCATTTGTGGGTAGGATCAAGGGTCTCTGTCTCAGGTTCCCCACACACCTCCTTTATTTGTGGGTTGGATCGAGGGTCTCTGTCTCAGGTACCCCATGCACCTCCTTTATTTTCGGGTTGGATCGAGGGTCTCTGTCTCAGGTACCCCATGCACCTAATTTATTTGTGGGTTGGATCGAGGGTCTCTGTCTTAGGTACCCCACGAACCTCCTTTATTTGAGGGTAGGATCAAGGTTCTCTATCTCAGGTACCCCACACACCTCCTTTATTTGATGGTAGGATCAAGGTTCTCTATCTCAGGGACGCCACGCACCTCCTTTATTTGAGGGTAGGATCAAGGGTCTCTATCTCAGGTACCCCTCGCACCTCCTTTATTTGTGGGTAGGATCAAGGGTCTCTATCTCAGGTACCCCACGCACCTCCTTTATTTGTGGGTAGGATCAAGGGTCTCTGTCGCAGGTACCCCACGCACCTCATTTATTTGTGGGTAGGATCAAGGGTCTCTATCTCAGGTACCCCACGCACCTCCTTTATTTGAGGGTAGGATCAAGGTTCTCTATCTCAGGTACCCCAGGCACCTCCTTTATTTGATGGTAGGATCAAGGTTCTCTATCTCAGGTACCCCACGCACCTCCTTTATTTGAGGGTACGATCAAGGTTCTCTATCTCAGGTACCCCACGCACCTCCTTTATTTGAGGGTAGGATCAAGGTTCTCTATCTCAGGGACGCCACGCACCTCCTTTATTTGTGGGTAGGATCAAGGGTCTCTATCTCAGGTACCCCACGCACCTCCTTTACTTGTGGGTAGGATCAATGGCCTCTATCTCAGGTACCCCACACACCTCCTTTACTTGTGGGTAGGATCAATGGCCTCTATCTCAGGTACCCCACGCACCTCCTTTATTTGTGGGTAGGATCAAGGGTCTCTATCTCAGGTACCCCACGCACCTCCTTTATTTGTGGGTAGGATCAAGGGTCTCTATCTCAGGTACCCCATGCACCTCCTTTATTTGTGGGTTGCATCGAGGGTCTCTGTCTCAGGTATCCCATGCACCTCCTTTATTTGTGGGTAGAATCAAGGATCTCTGTCTCAGGTACCCCATGCACCACCTTTATTTGAGGATAGGATCAAGGGTCTCTATGTCAGGTACCCCACACATATCCTTTATTTGTGGGTAGGATCAAGGGTCTCTGTCTCAGGTACCCCATGCACCACCTTTATTTGAGGATAGGATCAAGGGTCTCTATGTCAGTTACCCCACGCACCTCCTTTATTTGTGGGTTGGATCGAGGGTCTCTGTCTCAGGTACCCCATGCACCTCCTTTATTTGTGGGTTGGATCAAGGGTCTCTGTCTCAGGTTCCCCAGGCAGCTCTTTATTTGTGTGTAGGATGAAGGGTCTCTGTGTCAGGTACCCCATGCACCTCCTTTATTTGTGGGTAGGATCAAGGGTCTCTGTCTCAGGTACCCCATGCACCTCCTTTATTTGTGGGTTGGATCGAGGGTCTCTATCTCGGGTACCCCATGCACCTCCTTTATTTGTGGGTTGGATCGAGGGTCTCTGTCTTAGGTACCCCACGCACCTTCTTTATTTGAGGGTAGGATCAAGGGTCTCTATCTCAGGTACCCCATGCACCTCCTTTACTTGAGGGTAGAATCAAGGGTCTCTGTCTCAGGTACCCCATGCACCCCTTTATTTGAGGGTAGGATCAAGGGTCTCTATGTCAGGTACCCCACGCGCCTCCTTTATTTGTGGGTTGGATCGAGGGTCTCTGTCTCAGGTACCCCATGCACCTCCTTTATTTGAGGGTAGGATCAAGGTTCTCTATCTCAGGTACCCCATGCACCTCCTTTATTTGTGGGTAGAATCAAGGGTCTCTGTCTCAGGCACCTCACACACCTCCTTTATTTGTGGGTAGGATCAAGGGTCTCTGCCTCAGGTACCCCATGCACCTCCTTTATTTGTGGGTAGTATCAAGGGTCTCTATCTCAGGTACCCCATGCACCTCCTTTATTTGTGGGTAGGATCGACAGTCTGTCTCAGGTACCCCATGCACCCCTTTATTTGAGGGTAGGATCAAGGGTCTCTGTCTCAGGTACCCCATGCACCTCCTTTATTTGTGGATCTGATCGAGGGTCTCTGTCTCAGGTACCCCATGCACCTTTACTTGAGGATAGAATCAAGGGTCTCTGTCTCAGGTACCCCATGCACCCCTTTATTTGAGGGTAGGATCAAGGGTCTCTATGTCAGGTACCCCATGCACCTCCTTTATTTGAGGGTAGGATCAAGATTCTCTATCTCAGGAACCCCAGGCACCTCCTTTATTTGTGGGTTGGATAGAGGGTCTCTGTCTCAGGTACCCCATGCACCTCCTTTATTTGTGGGTAGAATCAAGGATTTCTGTCTCAGGTACCCCATGCACCCCCTTTATTTGAGGGTAGGATCAAGGGTCTCTATGCCAGGTACCCCACACACCTCCTTTATTTGTGGGTTGGATCGAGGGTCTCTGTCTCAGGTACCCCATGCACCTCTTTATTTTCAGGTTGGATCAAGGGTCTCTGTCTCAGGTACCCCACGCAGCTCTTTATTTGTGGGTAGGATCAAGGGTCTCTGTCTCAGGTACCCCATGCACCTCCTTTATTTGTGGGTTGGATCGAGGGTCTCTGTCTCAGGTACCCCATGCACCTAATTTATTTGTGGGTTGGATCGAGGGTCTCTGTCTTAGGTACCCCATGAACCTCCTTTATTTGAGGGTAGGATCAAGGTACCCTATCTCAGGTACCCTATGATGCACCTCCTTTATTTGTGGGTAGGATCAAGGGTCTCTTTATCAGGTACCCCACACACCTCCTTTATTTGTGGGTAGGATCAAGGGTCTCTGTCTCAGGTACCCCACGCACCTCCTTTATTTGTGGGTAGGATCAAGGGTCTCTGTCTCAGGTACCCCATGCACCTCCTTTATTTGTGGGTAGGATCAAGGGTCTCTGTCTCAGGTACCCCACGCAGCTCTTTATTTGTGGGTAGGATCGATGGCCTCTATGTCAGGTACCCCACACACCTCCTTTATTTGTGGGTAGGATCGAGGGTCTCTGTCTTAGGTACCCCTGCACCTCCAGCATGTGTGGGTAGGAGCAAGGTTCTCTATCTCAGGGTCCCACGCACCTCCTTTATTTGAGGGTAGGATCAAGGGTCTCTATCTCAGGTACCCCACGCACCTCCTTTATTTGTGGATAGAATCAAGGGTCTCTGTCGCTTGTACCCCACGCACCTCATTTATTTGTGGGTAGGATCAAGGGTCTCTATCTCAGGTACCCCACGCACCCCCTTTATTTGAGGGTAGGATCAAGGTTCTCTATCTCAGGTACCCCACGCACCTCCTTTATTTGAGGGTAGGATCAAGGTTCTCTATCTCAGGTACCCCACGCACCTCCTTTATTTGAGGGTAGGATCAAGGTTGTCTATCTCAGGGACGCCACGCACCTCCTTTATTTGAGGGTAGGATCAAGGGTCTCTATCTCAGGTACCCCACGCACCTCCTTTACTTGTGGGTAGGATCAATGGCCTCTATCTCAGGTACCCCACACACCTCATTTATTTGTGGGTAGGATCAATGGCCTCTATCTCAGGGACGCCACGCACCTCCTTTATTTGTGGGTAGGATCAAGGGTCTCTATCTCAGGTACCCCACGCACCCCCTTTATTTGAGGGTAGGATCAAGGGTCTCTATCTCAGGTACCCCACGCACCTCCTTTATTTGAGGGTAGGATCAAGGTTCTCTATCTCAGGTACCCCACGCACCGCCTTTATTTGAGGGTAGGATCAAGGTTCTCTATCTCAGGGACGCCACGCACCTCCTTTATTTGAGGGTAGGATCAAGGGTCTCTATCTCAGGTACCCCACGCACCTCCTTTAGTTGTGGGTAGGATCAAGGGTCTCTATCTCAGGTACCCCACGCACCTCCTTTATTTGAGGGTAGGATCAAGGTTCTCTATCTCAGGGACGCCACGCACCTCCTTTATTTGAGGGTAGGATCAAGGGTCTCTATCTCAGGTACCCCACGCACCTCCTTTACTTGTGGGTAGGATCAATGGCCTCTATCTCAGGTACCCCACGCACCTCCTTTACTTGTGGGTAGGATCAATGGCCTCTATCTCAGGTACCCCACGCACCTCCTTTATTTGTGGGTAGGATCAAGGGTCTCTATCTCAGGTACCCCACGCACCTCCTTTATTTGTGGGTAGGATCAAGGGTCTCTGTCTCAGGTACCCCACGCACCTCATTTATTTGTGGGTAGGATCAAGGGTCTCTATCTCAGGTACCCCACGCACCCCCTTTATTTGAGGGTAGGATCAAGGTTCTCTATCTCAGGTACCCCACACACCTCCTTTATTTGAGGGTAGGATCAAGGTTCTCTGTCTCAGGTACCCCATGCACCCCCTTTATTGGGTAGGATCAAGGTTCTCTATCTCAGTTACCCCATGCATCTCCTTTATTTGTGGGTTGGATCGAGGGTCTCTGTCTCAGGTATCCCATGCACCTCCTTTATTTGTGGTTAGAATCAAGGGTCTCTGTCTCAGGTACCCCATGCACCACCTTTATTTGAGGATAGGATCAAGGTTCTCTATCTCAGGCACCTCACACACCTCCTTTATTTGTGGGTAGGTTCAAGGGTCTCTGCCTCAGGTACCCCATGCACCTCCTTTATTTGTGGGTAGTATCAAGGGTCTCTATCTCAGGTACCCCATGCACCTCCTTTATTTGTGGGTAGGATCGACAGTCTGTCTCAGGTACCCCATGCACCCCCTTTATTTGAGGGTAGGATCAAGGGTCTCTGTCTCAGGTACCCCACGCAGCTCTTTATTTGTGGTTAGGATCAAGGGTCTTTGTCTCAGGTACCCCATGCACCTCCTTTATTTGTGGGTTGGATCGAGGGTCTCTCTCTCAGGTACCCCATGCACCTCCTTTATTTGTGGGTTGGATCGAGGGTCTCTGTCTTAGGTACCCCACACACCTCCTTTATTTGAGGGTAGGATCAAGGTTCTCTATCTCAGGTACCCCATGCACCTCCTTTATTTGTGGATCTGATTGAGGGTCTCTGTCTCAGGTACCCCATGCACCTTTACTTGAGGGTAGAATCAAGGGTCTCTGTCTCAGGTACCCCATGCACCCCCTTTATTTGAGGGTAGGATCAAGGGTCTCTATGTCAGGTACCCCACACACCTCCTTTATTTGTGGGTTGGATCGAGGGTCTCTGTCTCAGGTACCCCATGCACCTCCTTTATTTTCGGGTTGGATCAAGGGTCTCTGTCTCAGGTACCCCACGCAGCTCTTTATTTGTGGGTTGGATCGGGGGTCTCTGTCTCAGGTACCCCATGCACCTAATTTATTTGTGGGTTGGATCGAGGGTCTCTGTCTTAGGTACCCCACGAACCTCCTTTATTTGAGGGTAGGATCAAGGTTCTCTATCTCAGGTACCCCATGCACCTCCTTTATTTGTGGGTTGGATCGAGGGTCTCTGTTTCAGGTACCCCATGCACCTCCTTTATTTGTGGGTAGAATCAAAGGCCTCTGTCTCAGGTACCTCAAGCACCTCCTTTATTTGTGGGTAGAATCAAGGGTCTCTGTCTCAGGTACCCCACGCACCCCCTTTATTTGAGGGTAGGATCAAGGGTCTCTTTGTCAGGTACCCCACGCACCTCCTTTATTTGTGGGTAGGATCAAGGGTCTCTGTCTCAGGTACCCCATGCACCTCCTTTATTTGTGGGTAGGATCAAGGGTCTCTGTCTCAGGTACCCCACGCAGCTCTTTATTTGTGGGTAGGATCGAGGGCCTCTATGTCAGGTACCCCACACACCTCCTTTATTTGTGGGTAGGATCGAGGGTCTCTGTCTTAGGTACCCCTGCACCTCCTTCATTTGTGGGTAGGATCAAGGGTCTCTGTCTCAGGTTCCCCACGCACCTCATTTACTTGTGGGTAGGATCAATGGCCTCTATCTCAGGTACCCCACACACCTCCTTTACTTGTGGGTAGGATCAATGGCCTCTATCTCAGGGACGCCACGCACCTCCTTTATTTGTGGGTAGGATCAAGGGTCTCTATCTCAGGTACCCCACGCACCCCCTTTATTTGAGGGTAGGATCAAGGGTCTCTATCTCAGGTACCCCACGCACCTCCTTTATTTGAGGGTAGGATCAAGGTTCTCTATCTCAGGTACCCCACGCACCTCCTTTATTTGATGGTAGGATCAAGGTTCTCTATCTCAGGGACGCCACGCACCTCCTTTATTTGAGGGTAGGATCAAGGGTCTCTATCTCAGGTACCCCTCGCACCTCCTTTATTTGTGGGTAGGATCAAGGGTCTCTATCTCAGGTACCCCACGCACCTCCTTTATTTGTGGGTAGGATCAAGGGTCTCTGTCGCAGGTACCCCACGCACCTCATTTATTTGTGGGTAGGATCAAGGGTCTCTATCTCAGGTACCCCACGCACCCCCTTTATTTGAGGGTAGGATCAAGGTTCTCTATCTCAGGTACCCCACGCACCTCCTTTATTTGAGGGTAGGATCAAGGTTCTCTATCTCAGGTACCCCACGCACCTCCTTTATTTGAGGGTAGGATCAAGGTTCTCTATCTCAGGTACCCCACGCACCTCCTTTATTTGAGGGTAGGATCAAGGTTCTCTATCTCAGGGACGCCACGCACCTGATTTATTTGAGGGTAGGATCAAGGGTCTCTATCTCAGGTACCCCACGCACCTCCTTTACTTGTGGGTAGGATCAATGGCCTCTATCTCAGGTACCCCACACACCTCCTTTACTTGTGGGTAGGATCAATGGCCTCTATCTCAGGTACCCCACGCACCTCCTTTATTTGTGGGTAGGATCAAGGGTCTCTATCTCAGGTACCCCACGCACCTCCTCTATTTGTGGGTAGGATCAAGGGTCTCTGTCTCAGGTACCCCACGCACCTCATTTATTTGTGGGTAGGATCAATGGCCTCTATCTCAGGGACGCCACGCACCTCCTTTATTTGAGGGTAGGATCAAGGGTCTCTATCTCAGGTACCCCACGCACCCCTTTATTTGAGGGTAGGATCAAGGGTCTCTATCTCAGGTACCCCACGCACCTCCTTTATTTGAGGGTAGGATCAAGGTTCTCTATCTCAGGTACCCCACGCACCTCCTTTATTTGAGGGTAGGATCAAGGTTCTCTATCTCAGGGACGCCACGCACCTCCTTTATTTGAGGGTAGGATCAAGGGTCTCTATCTCAGGTACCCCACGCACCTCCTTTATTTGTGGGTAGGATCAAGGGTCTCTGTCACAGGTACCCCACGCACCTCATTTATTTGTGGGTAGGATCAAGGGTCTCTATCTCAGGTACCCCACGCACCCCCTTTATTTGAGGGTAGGATCAAGGTTCTCTATCTCAGGTACCCCACGCACCCCCTTTATTTGAGGGTAGGATCAAGGGTCTCTATCTCAGGTACCCCACGCACCTCCTTTATTTGAGGGTAGGATCAAGGTTCTCTATCTCAGGTACCCCACGCACCTCCTTTATTTGATGGTAGGATCAAGGTTCTCTATCTCAGGGACGCCACGCACCTCCTTTATTTGAGGGTAGGATCAAGGGTCTCTATCTCAGGTACCCCTCGCACCTCCTTTATTTGTGGGTAGGATCAAGGGTCTCTATCTCAGGTACCCCACGCATCTCCTTTATTTGTGGGTAGGATCAAGGGTCTCTGTTTCAGGTACCCCATGCACCTCCTTTATTTGTGGGTAGAATCAAAGGCCTCTGTCTCAGGTACCTCAAGCACCTCCTTTATTTGTGGGTAGAATCAAGGGTCTCTGTCTCAGGTACCCCACGCACCCCCTTTATTTGAGGGTAGGATCAAGGGTCTCTTTGTCAGGTACCCCACGCACCTCCTTTATTTGGTCTGTAGGATCAAGGGTCTCTGTCTCAGGTACCCCATGCACCTCCTTTATTTGTGGGTAGGATCAAGGGTCTCTGTCTCAGGTACCCCACGCAGCTCTTTATTTGTGGGTAGGATCGAGGGCCTCTATGTCAGGTACCCCACACACCTCCTTTATTTGTGGGTAGGATCGAGGGTCTCTGTCTTAGGTACCCCTGCACCTCCTTCATTTGTGGGTAGGATCAAGGGTCTCTGTCTCAGGTTCCCCACGCACCTCATTTACTTGTGGGTAGGATCAATGGCCTCTATCTCAGGTACCCCACACACCTCCTTTACTTGTGGGTAGGATCAATGGCCTCTATCTCAGGGACGCCACGCACCTCCTTTATTTGTGGGTAGGATCAAGGGTCTCTATCTCAGGTACCCCACGCACCCCCTTTATTTGAGGGTAGGATCAAGGGTCTCTATCTCAGGTACCCCACGCACCTCCTTTATTTGAGGGTAGGATCAAGGTTCTCTATCTCAGGTACCCCACGCACCTCCTTTATTTGATGGTAGGATCAAGGTTCTCTATCTCAGGGACGCCACGCACCTCCTTTATTTGAGGGTAGGATCAAGGGTCTCTATCTCAGGTACCCCTCGCACCTCCTTTATTTGTGGGTAGGATCAAGGGTCTCTATCTCAGGTACCCCACGCACCTCCTTTATTTGTGGGTAGGATCAAGGGTCTCTGTCGCAGGTACCCCACGCACCTCATTTATTTGTGGGTAGGATCAAGGGTCTCTATCTCAGGTACCCCACGCACCCCCTTTATTTGAGGGTAGGATCAAGGTTCTCTATCTCAGGTACCCCACGCACCTCCTTTATTTGAGGGTAGGATCAAGGTTCTCTATCTCAGGTACCCCACGCACCTCCTTTATTTGAGGGTAGGATCAAGGTTCTCTATCTCAGGTACCCCACGCACCTCCTTTATTTGAGGGTAGGATCAAGGTTCTCTATCTCAGGGACGCCACGCACCTCCTTTATTTGAGGGTAGGATCAAGGGTCTCTATCTCAGGTACCCCACGCACCTCCTTTACTTGTGGGTAGGATCAATGGCCTCTATCTCAGGTACCCCACACACCTCCTTTACTTGTGGGTAGGATCAATGGCCTCTATCTCAGGTACCCCACGCACCTCCTTTATTTGTGGGTAGGATCAAGGGTCTCTATCTCAGGTACCCCACGCACCTCCTCTATTTGTGGGTAGGATCAAGGGTCTCTGTCTCAGGTACCCCACGCACCTCATTTATTTGTGGGTAGGATCAATGGCCTCTATCTCAGGGACGCCACGCACCTCCTTTATTTGTGGGTAGGATCAAGGGTCTCTATCTCAGGTACCCCACGCACCCCTTTATTTGAGGGTAGGATCAAGGGTCTCTATCTCAGGTACCCCACGCACCTCCTTTATTTGAGGGTAGGATCAAGGTTCTCTATCTCAGGTACCCCACGCACCTCCTTTATTTGGAGGGTAGGATCAAGGTTCTCTATCTCAGGGACGCCACGCACCTCCTTTATTTGAGGGTAGGATCAAGGGTCTCTATCTCAGGTACCCCACGCACCTCCTTTATTTGTGGGTAGGATCAAGGGTCTCTGTCGCAGGTACCCCACGCACCTCATTTATTTGTGGGTAGGATCAAGGGTCTCTATCTCAGGTACCCCACGCACCCCTTTATTTGAGGGTAGGATCAAGGTTCTCTATCTCAGGTACCCCACGCACCTCCTTTATTTGAGGGTAGGATCAAGGTTCTCTATCTCAGGTACCCCACGCACCTCCTTTATTTGAGGGTAGGATCAAGGTTCTCTATCTCGGGTACCCCACGCACCTCCTTTATTTGAGGGTAGGATCAAGGTTCTCTATCTCAGGGACGCCACGCACCTCCTTTATTTGAGGGTAGGATCAAGGTTCTCTATCTCAGGTACCCCACGCACCTCCTTTATTTGAGGGTAGGATCAAGGTTCTCTATCTCAGGTACGCCACGCACCTCCTTTATTTGAGGGTAGGATCAAGGGTCTCTATCTCAGGTACTCCCACGCACCTCCTTTACTTGTGGGTGGGATCAATGGCCTCTATCTCAGGTACCCCACACACCTCCTTTACTTGTGGGTAGGATCAATGGCCTCTATCTCAGGTACCCCACGCACCTCCTTTATTTGTGGGTAGGATCAAGGGTCTCTATCTCAGGTACCCCACGCACCTCCTTTATTTGTGGGTAGGATCAAGGGTCTCTGTCTCAGGTACCCCACGCACCTCATTTATTTGTGGGTAGGATCAAGGGTCTCTATCTCAGGTACCCCACGCACCCCCTTTATTTGAGGGTAGGATCAAGGTTCTCTATCTCAGGTACCCCACGCACCTCCTTTATTTGAGGGTAGGATCAAGGTTCTCTATCTCAGGTACCCCACGCACCTCCTTTATTTGAGGGTAGGATCAAGGTTCTCTATCTCAGGTACCCCACGCACCTCCTTTATTTGAGGGTAGGATCAAGGTTCTCTATCTCAGGGACACCACGCACCTCCTTTATTTGTGGGTAGGATCAAGGGTCTCTATCTCAGGTACCCCACGCACCCCCTTTATTTGAGGGTAGGATCAAGGGTCTCTATCTCAGGTACCACTTGCACCTCCTTTATTTGTGGTTTGGATCGAGGGTCTCTGTCTCAGGTACCCCATGCACCTCCTTTATTTGTGGGTTGGATCGAGGGTCTCTGTCTCAGGTACCCCACACGCCTCCTTTATTTGTGGGTTGGATCGAGGGTCTCTGTCTCAGGTACCCCACGCACCTCCTTTATTTGTGGGTAGGATGAAAGGTCTCTATCTCAGGTACTCCACGCTCCTTTTTTGGAGGATGACCTCCATCGATGCATAATGGCCCAGATGTTGGCTCCTTCACTCTGCTTCTCCTTCGTGCCCATCGGTATTACTGCTCCAACACAGGCGCACTAGTGAGGAACTAGGAACAAAGTGCCCTTGACAGCTCTTAAGTTACAGCCAGATGTCGATGCACAGGTCGCGAATCCACATAAAGTACAAAAGTTACAAAAAGTAACAAAACATTTTGTTGTATCCTGTGACACAAGTAAACGCTGGTAGCCAAATAAAGTTCATGTGTACCTTTATTCAGTTGCTGGTTCAGGTAAATGAAGATGGTACACAAGTAAATCAGGTAGGTAGTCCAGGTAAACAGGTGATGTAGATGTAGGTTAGCCGGTATCAAGCCCTTAGTTCCTTGTAACAGCAAACCCCACCAGGAACAGCCTGCCTGCTGCTCAGCCCATCTCTAACTGTCATTCCTCACTCACACAGACACCCAACATGCCATGCATCACTGCATTCCCAGCAT
This sequence comes from Calotriton arnoldi, assembly GCA_963921515.1. Lineage (NCBI taxonomy): Eukaryota > Metazoa > Chordata > Amphibia > Caudata > Salamandridae > Calotriton > Calotriton arnoldi. The sequence continues at coordinate 75,541 of CAWUFW010018740.1, read as the reverse complement.
TCTACTCTAAACACACACACTGGCTGAGCAGCAGGAAGATAGATAAACTAGAAGAAATAAGTGAACTATGCAGGGCATAACACATCCCCCTCCTTTTAAAATGAAAAACGAAAATTGCAAATACAGGTAAAAATTAAGAGAAAAACTATACACAAGAAAACTTACAAATGCAATAAACAGTTCAAAACCCAGGGATGTGCAATTATGTAAACATCACGAGAGGGTCAGAGCCATTAGAAACAGAAAGAATGGATAGTTTACAACCAATAAATAGCGTAAAATAACCCATCCTCTCCCAATAAATATAATGAGAAAACTACGTTGCGAAATGCAAAGGGCCAAAAACAAACCCCGCAACTTCAATCCCTTCTGAAAGGGAACAAATGAATAAACAAGATTCCTCACATAAGGAAACTTACAACCGTTGTGAAGATGGAGCTAAAAACCAATCTTTCACCCCTCATATGAGGTGCCAACACTTGGGAGTGCGACCCATAAAGCCCACCCACCTGTAAGGGTCTAAGACTTTAACCATATATATGGGACCATAAATCATGAAAACACACCCTGTGTAGGGGAACCGTACCCATAAACCAAAACCAACCCAGTGTAAGGGTTACATGTAATGTTAACAGGAAAAATCCCCATAAACATACCCCGCGTAAGGGTTACTAAACAAACAATTGTTAATGGGAATCGTGCCCATGAACCAAAACCAACCCAGTGTGAGGGTTACATGTTATGTTAATTGGCGAAGACCCAATAAACATACCCCATGTCAGGGTTACCAAAAAGAACAAATCTAACAACTGTGAATGGGAAACATACCAATGAACCCACCTCTGTGTAGAGGCTGCGTGTAACACTTAATGAGGAAAAACTCATATTACCCAACCCTGCGAAGGGGCCGCGTGTAACGCTTAATATGAAAGGAACTCGTTCCCAAACCCACGCCCATCCCTCATGAAAGGGAGATTGTAGTGCAGCTACCCACTAAAACAAACTAGATCAGGGCATCCTTTGGGAAACACAACCTAAACTGTGGAAGCTGGCACATATAAACTGTAAGCTTAAATCCCTCAAGCATGAATACTATACAATACAAACTATTTGTACCAGCAAGGAAACACCATTACTGTAGGAAAAAGTAAAACACGTAATTACGCCGGTGAGCGACTTCTCACCTGAGCTGCGTACACTCCCAACTTGTGCACCCAAGTCTTGTCTGAGAAAGACACATGAAAATGAACTCAAATAGCAAGACAGTCAAATAACGTGCACCTATGAGCAAAAGAAATAGCGCTCAAAGTAGATGCAAGAATGACTCCACGAAGATTCATAATATTGCTCCTAAACTCTTGCAGCAGATGTTTGTACTTCAAGATAGCCAGGCACAAAATACTCACAACACTAGCTGAGACAGAGTCAGAAAAATCATAGTCAAAACCAAACTCTCAGTAATGGCAGCATATGAATAGAATAAAAGCGCAGGAAAAAGTCCAAGGAGAAACAGCTGTTGCCACCAAACTCTGCACAAGCGTTCCTACGAGGATGAGGGTAAATGAAGAAAAGTACATTGAAAAATCTTGAACAGTACCTTGAAAAATCTTTTGCTAACGAAAACATATCGAAAGCACACAAACAAGAAGCGAAGACGCAGCGGGCACATTCCTCAACGCGACGTTCTCGTCAGACTTCTATCTTAAAAAAAAACTTTATTGTAGAACGCAGATGAGAAACACGTGGTTGGCAAAGGAAACTGAGGAAATCACAGCCAACTTCAAAATGGCGGCACGCTGTGTACGTCGTGCCGGGTGGCTCACGGCACGTTCGTACAACCAAAGCACCACACAGAAGCCGCAGGTCGCGAAGACTTCACCACGTCGAAGAATCCACAAATGGAGGACGTCACAGGGGATCCACAAAGAGTTCGCTGAACACTGTGAAGAAGGTAAGGCTGCACGCGCTCAGTGTGTAGGCGCTGTGCACAGCTCGTGCCATAATTTCAAAAGGCAGACGAGCGGTTGAACTGCCAAAAGTCCAAGAGGCGGCCGGGGGACACAATTAAATTAAAATAGACTTACCCCCATACGTCCACAGCTAGTCATGTAACGTGGATGACCGGGAAACAACACCATACCACTAGGCCTCCACATCAGACCGGCTCCATTTGAAGTATCAGAGACAAAACGACCACAGCTGACCTTGTGCTTACACGGGTCCGTATTAGTGCACGACCAAGACTGTAGATAACTCTGCTCCAGCGGAGATACAAATCATCATGTAGATGCAAGGAGCACGTAGAGACATTATGTAGGCGCCTCCAAAGTAGCGCCCACATCTGGCAGTAGACAGACTTAGTGCAGGAGATATCTTGACATGTGCTGCATCCAAGCACACTTTGTGCACGTTGAAAATCATTACCAAAATCTTGACATGTGCTGCATCCAAGCACAGTTTGTACACGTTGAAAGTCATTACCAAAGAACACTCTTCCCTTGAATTGCGCAGGTCTTGTGGCAAACACACAGTACAGCATGCTTTCGTTGGGGCTGTCCGATGTACAGGACACTGGTGGGGTTGCTGAATATGCTGTACCAGATTCTTTTGTTACGATGATTCCTCTTGTGTTGCTTGACGTGTTGTCTCTTGTAAGCTTGATGTAGCATCTTTTCTTAGTTGACAGTAAGACTTGTGGCTCCTTCTCACCCTCTGGACTCATTAAAGATGTCATCTTCTGCTTCCTTGACCAGTTGTGGAGATCAGTAGGCAAGTGGGAAAGTCTCCAACTCTCGCTCGTCGCCAAAATAAATGTTGTATCCTGTGACACAAGTAAACACTGGTAGCCAAATAAAGTTCATGTGTACCTTTATTCAGTTGCTGGTTCAGGTAAATGAAGATGGTACACAGGTAAATCAGGTAGGTAGTCCAGGTAAACAGGTGATGTAGATGTAGGTTAGCCAGTATCAAGCCCTTAGTTCCTTGTAACAGCAAACCCCACCAGGAGCAGCCTGCCTGCTGCTCAGCCTGTCTCTAACTGTCATTCCTCACTCCCCCAGACACCCAACATTCCGTGCATCACTGCATTCCCAACATTCTACTCTAAACACACACACTGGCTGAGGAGCAGGAAGATAGATAAACTAGAAGAAATATGTGAACTATGCAGGGCATAACACTTTTATTGATCAGAATTTAGAAACTATGAGAACAGATCCATGCCTGTTTCTTCTGACAAGGAGAAACAAGTGACACAGCAGAACTGCATGTTTTATGGCCATGTTAAAGTTTCACCAGTCACGAGGCTGCAGCCCACCGAGATGAAAGGTTCTTCTGGCTCGTCAGGTTTAGATGTAGTATAACCCATGGTAGTAAATGCATATCCTCAGTAGACTTGCTAGAGTGAGTGCTGGACCTTTGTGCGACTAAAATGGTTGTAAAATAGTTGAGGAACAATTCACCAACATGACCTATGCGCCTAATTCTTTAAGTACAGGTGAAATCATGCCAACATCAAGGTCAGAAAAATAAATAGACCTCCTGTCAACTCTTTTTGGCCTGAAAAGGCAAATGGCGTCAGCCAGCCAGGGCACTGTACACTTTTTCATTTAGTATTGAACACTTGGAAGTCTAAACTATGTCCAGAACCTCTGTGAGGAACAAAATGGTGGAGATTCAGATGAACGGTTTCTGGTTTACAATGGGGTGTGTGGATTTCTCACACAACCTACCTCTTAAAGCTTGCCGAACTGTAAAACACTGTGCAAGAGGTCTCAGCATGCAAGCAGTGGCAGGGCCCGCCAAGACAAAACACACTCAGCTGCATAGTGCCTTAAGTAGTAAATCTAAATGGTGAGGCAAAGCCTCAAGCACCCAAGCCCACCAATTATAGGCCCAGGAAGAGCTTCAAACCCAGACAGGGCCTCAAATGGACATGGAGATATAGTATCAGACTCTCGAGGACAAACTATCATCCCACAAAAATATTGGGGCATATTAGCAAGACCCACGTTAAAATTATCGCCGTTTTAGCTGCAGGAAACTGCCGCTAAAACGAGCGATAATGGGCTTGCTAATATGCGTTATAGAATTCAATAGAAGCCCAGGTTAGATGTGCAGGACATCTAACATGGGCTTCTATTGAATTTTATAGCGCATATTAGCAAGCCCATTATCGCCGCTTTAGCGGCAGTTTCCTGCCGCTAAAACGGCGATAATTTTAACGTGGGTCTTGCTAATATGCCCCATTGTGACCTAAATCTAGACAACTAAAATATTAAGACGGTAAGTACATTTAAGCAGCTATAGGACCTATATCATCAGGGTATTCAAATACCCTGATGATATAGGTCCAGGGATGGACTGGGACCAAAAATAGGCCCAGACACGGAGACAAAAGTGGTCCCCATTAGAGAATTAGGAAGATGAAAAAATGTGTCTGTGTTTGCAAATGGGGCAGTTTTCAACTTGTAAAGACTCACTGTATAAGCCTTTTGCAAGGTAAAGAGGAATGCATAGATTTAAGCTTGCTGCAGGCAATGTTTGTTTTAATATCAAGGAAACAAGCATTGGCAATATCAATAGGTCTGGCTTATGAATGAAAGTGCCTCTTGTGTTACTGGTAGGTTTAGGCACTCAATAGATCATCATTAATGGGCTCAGTCACTCATCTTTGCAATCATCCATCCTTTCATCCATCCCCAGACTCATTCTTTCATTCACTCTCTAACACAATTGCAATAAAACATGCACATATTCAACAACACATGCAAAATAAATTAATACAAGTATAAAAAGAAAACCTGCTGCTGTTTCAGCCCAGCGGTTATGTGCTTGCAATAACAAAACTAAACATAGCAGCGGCTGTCCATCTTGCAGAGGTAATGTAAACAGTCTATCATGGTTTTTAGGTTCCAGCATGTCTGCCACATTTAGAATCAACATGTTGACCATCTTGGAATGGTAAAACAATGATACTCTATGGGCAACAGCAAACCATCATCGTCTCCTGGTTTAGAGGAAGGGGTCACATAGGATGTGGCGCACTGCAGATGAAATGAGTGGCAAGGAAGTGACCCATTAGCACTGCCTAGAGAGCTGTAGTATCGTCTTAAGAATTATTAAATTATAAGGAGGAGAGGCAAAGAAATGAAAGGAGAACTATGAAAGTAAAAAACTGAAAACTAAAGGACTGGCCAACTAGCCCTGACATTAAATCACACTAATGTTTAGGTGGATGTACTCATGTGATCAGAAAATGCTGTCATTCACATTGCAAGAGAGCCAATGACAGATGTGGGCTGAATCATTACCCCATGCAATACACTGTCATGGATGGATGCAGAATGTAAATATACTCAATAGTGCTTAATTTGTAAAATAATATGTTCTGGGGCCCTCGTCCTTAGGCTACAGTCACTTGTTTTGGGCTCCTTCGTGGTCTTAAACCTTTGTTGGGCTTCTTTGAGGCTAATACTTGGCAGGTTATTATCCAGGCCACTATATTATCTAGGTTGGAGTACGCTAGCACTCTGTACTTAGGGGTTAACAGAGCACAGACACAGCACCTCCAAAGAATACAGAATGCGGCAGTCTGACTACTGTTTGGGCTTCCCAGGACCTGTCACACTTCGGAGTTTATCAATAGACTTCATTGGCTCCCAGTGGAGAAGCGTGTTCTTTTTAAAGCTCTGTGCATTGCCCACCGAATTCTTAACGCTCAATCCCCTGAAATCTTAGCAGATCTCCTCATACCTTACACTCCCACTCGTCTCTTGCGTTCTTTAAACCAGCATCTGACGTCCTTCCCGCGGGTTAAAAGAGCCAGAGCTGGAGGACGCTCTTTCCGAGCTTTGGCTCCCAAACTCTCATTCAAAATCACGCTGCTTTCCGCAAGGCCATGAAAACTCGTCTGTTCCCTAAATAATCGTTTGCGCTGTTTTCGGCCCTGTCACCTATCTTTTGTCTGAGTTTAGCGCTGGGGCGCCCCTTGCCTGGGACAGCCATGCGCTCTATAAATAGTATAACATAACTTGCACCAACCATTGCCCCTGTCAGCTCCTATTGACAGTACCAAACCAACTACTAAATATCACACTTGTACAAGTGTGACAATACAGACAATTCCAGGCCACTAAAGCTATAAGAATGACTTGGGTGACAGCTATTAATCATTTTTAATGTATATTGTTTTGCTTGTTTCTAAATTAGACAAACAGCATCACCATGTGGCAGACTGTCATAAGTGCCGGTGTTGACAATTAAGTTCCGGTGCCGAGCACAGGAAACCACCGGCTCAAATTAAGCACTGATACTCAGACAGACCAATACAAATACAGAACTGCCTCAAAGGTCTTCTTTGTACCTATTTGGATTTATATATATGTATGTGCATATTATATTATGACTTTCCTTATTACAAGATCCTGGCAGACAGCCAGAGATTCTAGCAAGAATTATTACAGTAAAAATCTTCTCCCCCTTGGGTTTGTAAGAGAGAGTAACCAAGACCAAAATACTACTCTACAAAGCCTTTTGTGACATTTCAATTAACAAAATACCTACCTGTAGGCTGCAATACAGAGAAATGATAATCCACCCCTAAATACCTATTGTAGCATATGTGTTTTGCAATCAATATGTCAGGTTTACTGCGTTTATCACAACTTTTCATAATTAACAGATCAGAAATTAGACATTGGAAAGATTTATTCCTAGTGAACCAATCAGGCCCTAACTGTTATAATTAGTTTGTCACTGTTGCTCACTCACACCGACTATGTAGGTTATAAGCCTTCCCAAAAGTCAACCATCCGGTATACCATAATAAAAATTACAAATATATACAAAATGCAGTTGTCAAGACTATATAAAATCCCTACTAGTAGAGCCTAGTGCAAATGGACTCTCCCCATGGTTTGTTCGGGTGGATCACCAACACCAAAACACTTGCAAACTAAAGTAATCTGCAAGATTTAATGTAACAAAACACCTGCCTACAGGCTTTAGCACAGTGTAATAACAATTCCACCTTTAAAGCCTATTCCCTTTAACACATGCTCTTCACAATAAGTATTGCCTACTTGCTTTGTCATAGCCTTTCCTTATAAATAGATCAGTAATAAGGAATCTGACATAACCTTTCCCAGTGAACCAATAAGGTGTCTGGCCTTTAACAATGGTTTGACACTATTTATGACACAGGCCTACTAAAGTGTGTAGAAACTGGCGATCATCATACATACAATTAAAAGTTACAAACATGTACAGAATTACAGTTGACAAAACAATGTACAACCCCTCTCAATAGGTCCTAAGAAGAATCATCACAATGAAATTCTGCTCCCTGGGTTAGTCAGAATGGGTGACCATCAACAAAACATTTGCCTACTAGGAATCTGCAAGATTACATGTAACTAAATACCTTTCAATGTATTGTAACATAATGTGATACCAATCCACTGTTAAAGGCCTATTGGATTCACCATATACATTTCACAATAAATAAGGCAGGATTTCTGCCTTTGCAATAAATGCTCAAAGGCACTGGCCAGACCTATAGCGTCTGGAATAGCATTTCTCTGCCCACCATTGGCATGTCACCGTAACCAAATGAAGACTACTGTATTGGGTGTAAACGTTCTACAAGGCAACCATCAGGCATAAAGTAATAAAAGTACAAATATACACAAAGTTATAGTTGGAAAAGCAAAATACTATCTCTCCACGGAGAGCCTAAAAGTATTATAGTGCAAATCTTCTACCCCCATGATTTCCTCTGGTAAATCAGCAACACCAAAACCCTTCTCTAGTATGGTAATCTGTGAAATTCCATGTAACAAAATACCTGCCTACAGGCTTTAGCACAGTGTAATAACAAGCCAGCCTTAACACCTGTTGTCTTTAACTCATGCTTTTCCAATAAGTAGGTCTGGCCAACTGACTTTGATATAATGTTTCATAACAAACAGATCAAACCTACAAAATCTGGTATGAATTTTCCCAATGAACCGATGAAGCTTTTATCCTTTACCATTGGCTTTACATCTTACCCAACACCAGCCTTTTCAAGTGCACATAAACTGCCAACCATCATGCATACAGTTATAAAATTACAAATATGTAGAAAAATGCAGCTTGCAAAACAATATACAACCCGTCTCAACAGGACCTTACAAGAATCATCTCAGTGAAAATCTCTGGCGTTTGTGTGAGCGGGAGGCCAACGCCAAACCCTTGCCTTTTAGGGTAATCTGTGAGATTACATTGAACACAATACGTGTCTATAGCCTGTCACACGATGTGATAACAACTGTTAAAGGCTTAGTGGCTTTAACAAATGCTGTTCACAATAAAGTAGACCAACTACCTTTGTGTTATTAGTTCATAATAAGCAGACCATATCTATGGCATTGGAAATAATGTTCCCAGTGCACCAGTCAGGCCAGTAGCTTGTCACCATAACCAACACAGGTCTACAGTTTTGGGTGAAACATTTCCACAAGGAACCCATCGGCTAGCAAAATACTGTCTGTCCTAACACAGCCTAACAAGGATTCTCACATAGCAAGCGTTCTATATCCATGGTTTTTCACACAGGGCAACCAAAAATAAAACCCTTGCCTACTATTGTAATATGTGAGATTCCATGTAATAAAATACCAGTTGGTAGGCTTTAATATAGAGTAATAACAATTCGCACTTAACTGCCTATTAACTTTAACATAGGGTTTTCACAATATATATGTCAGGCCTAGTGGTGTTATCCCACCATTTCGTAAACAGTTCAGGCATATAGCTCCGATCATTGGCTTGCCACTGTTAGAAATGGGGGTCTCTAGTTGGCAGAGGTAGGTACCTGTGACCAAATAGGGACCCTTGCTTCTAGTCAGGGTAAGGGGGATACACACTTTAGATAACCCCTGCTCACCCCTTGGTAGCTTGGCACGAGCAGACAGGCTTATCCCAAAGGCAATGTGTAAAGTATTTGTACCAACACTCACAGTAACACAGTGAAAACACCACAAATGGACACCACACCAGTTTAGAAAAATAATATATCTTTATCTAAACTAAACAAGACCAAAACGACAAAAATCCAAACATGCAGAAACTCAGTAGAATGTCTTTAAAAAGGGTTGTTGCAAAAAATAAACTTGTAGATGATAAATGCGACACTTTAGTCTCAAAGTACCTGATATGCGCAACGCAAAGCAAACAAAAGGGGCGCAGAGAAGGCGATGAGTCGATTCTTCCTGCGCTCCGGGTCCGATGTGACAAGATGGCGCCTCGATACGTTGCGACGATCCGGTGCAATGTGACAAAATGGTGTCTTTGTTGCGATGCGACAACGGGGAGGCGATGCGTGCACGCCCGACGGCCGTGCGGTGAACTCAGTGGTTTTCTGAGCCGCGACAGGCCCTGCGACACACTTCTCTGGTGATGCGACGACACCCTTGGTGATGGCGGCACGCTACTCCGGTGTTGCGGCGGCGATCAGCAGCGGCGTGCTTCCTCAGCGATGCAACGACCCTGCGACACGCTTCTCCGGTGATGTGACGGCACCATCTGTGGCGGCGGCACGCTTCTCCGGTGTTGTGGCGGCGAACAGCAGCTGCGGCGACACGCTTCCTCGATGATGCGACAGCGGCTACTGCGGCGGCATCACGCTTCTCTCTCCTTGCGTTGCGCTTCCAGCTCCCACCAGCAAAAAGGCCTCACACACAGTTACAGGCCCTCCTGGCAGACTGGAACTCCCAGCAAGGAAGTTCAGGGAGCTGGGGGTGAAGTCCTTTTGTGCCTGGGACTTCAGAAACAGGAGGCCAGCTCTTCTCAGGCCCTTGGAGACGTCTCTTCAGTTGGACACAGCACTCAGCAAAGTCCTTCTTCAAGCAGGGGGACACAGCACAGTCCCTTGGTCCTCTCCTCAGTAGAAACAGCAAACTGCAGGCCAGCCCTAGACACACTTGGGCAGTACTTCTCCTCAGTCTCTTCAGCTGATCTTCGTTGGCAGGGATTCCTCTTGATCAGGAAGTAGTCTAACTTTCAGGGGTTTCAGCTCTAGTATTTATACCCCAAAAGTCTTTGTTCTCTATGTGTGAGGGGTCCTGGACCCAGTTCAAACCAGTTCTGGGGGCACTCTGCCAGTGCACATCTTCTTCCTTTGTGAGTGTGGGCCAGGGCCATCAGACACACCGCAGGAGGTGGAGCCAGCATTGTGGAAGGCAGGCACAGCCCTATTCAGGCCTAGGTGCTACTCCTCCCACCACTCCAAATGCAGATAGGTCTATTCAGCCTAGTGCTGACTCACCCAGACTCCTGGAGCCACCCCAGCCCCTGTCACTCTCAAACCAGACAATCAATCCACAAACAGGCAGAGGCACACAGAAAGGTTGAACAAGAAAATAGCCACTTTCTAAAAGTGCTATTTTCAAACACGGAATTTAAAAACCATCCTTCCTAAAAGATGCTTAATTAAATTCTGAGTTCAGGGATACCAGACTTCAACCTTCGATCTTGCTCCTATGGGAAGATATGCAGTTAAACATGTTACGCAGCATTCCCCATTCTGTCCTATGGGCAAGATAGCCTTTCAATAGTGAAAACGAAATTGGCAGTATTTCACTATCAGGACATGTTACCCACACTAGTACATGTCCTACCTTTCACATACACTGCACTCTGCCCAGGGGTACCTTGGGCCTACCATAGGGGTGTCCAATGTGTAAGAAAAGGGAAGGATCAGGCCTGGCAAGTGGGTACACTGGCCAGGTCAACTTGGCAGTTAACAAACTGCGCACAGGCACTGCAGTGGCAGGCCTGAGACATAATTTTAGGGCTACTCATGTGGGTGGCACAATCAGTGCTGCAAGCCCACTAGTAGCATTTGAATTACCAGCCCTGGCACACTCAGTGCCCTTTACTAGGGACCTACTGGTAAAACAAATATACCAATCATGGATAACCAATCATAATAACAATTTACACAGGGAGCACTTGCACTTTGGCACTGATCAGCAGTGGCAAAGTGCCCAAAGCATCTAAACCAGCAAAAACGAATTCCAGCACAGTGTCAAAAATACAGGAGGTAGAGGCAAAAAGTCAGGGGAAACCACGCCAAGGATGCCAGGTGTAACAGCCCCCATAACCAACTCAGTCCTGTATCGAGTTTATATTTTACCTTAAGCCAAAAGTGCAATACAAGCACTTGTTTCAGTAAAAGCACACAAATTTGATCCAAATAACCCTGTACTCGGGGAAATCAACATGTGGATTGAGCATAAGCCCCCATATCAGAAGTACTCTAAAAGTTATTTTTTGTTGATCACATAAGTTCAGGTGACTTTTTAACTGTTAAGCCGGACTTAAAAATTCATGTAGATTAGTGTAGCCCTTGGTCTCCCACACTTCTGTCAAACACAGATCTGCCCTCTTAAGTCGAAAAAAGAAGGGGATGGTGGTGGGGCTGCAATATATTCCACATGGCTGCTCTCCTCCAACTTTTGCTGCTGCCAGGAAAAAAGAAAATACTATAAATTATCTAGTTCTCTAAGACAATTTGACAGCATTACAATGTCCGGGGTGCCCCTGAAAGTTCAAGCTGAGGCAGCTGGATAGATATACTAAATAATCACAGTACTGTGGAGGGCAAGGGCTTTTTTGTGGAATCATTCAACGTTTTCCCAATCAAAACACGTACACCTGGATACCAACATGTGGGCGGAGCTAAAGCCCCTCTCTAGTGATGCTCGTATAATTGTCTGGCGACAGCCGTGCTGTCAAGTCAGACCATACCAACAGTAAAAACTAGCCCAACAGGCCATATTAGAGGCTCATAAACAGCCAACAAAACCTCCCACACACCGAGCTATATCACTAGGCCATCTGGCACTTCCCCTATATAGGCCCATAGTCCTTGCAGTCATGGTTGACAATAAGTGTTAGCTAGGCTGATTCTATGGATTGCAACTTCTGGTTATTGTGGGGAGGCTCTGGGTAAGCTTTAGTCAATGGGTGGCAGAGGTTTGAAAATTTCCTATAAAATTCAAACAACCCACAAGAGTAATTCTGTGTTTAACAAAGTTAATAGAGGCCAACAGCTCTTGTCCAGATATATTTTTGCCCCCTAATTTTGGTCTTTGAGAGTGAGTCTAGACACAGCTAGTTTAACCATAAGCAAAACCTGAACCTTGACATTCAAAATTGTTTCAGGCTTTTTGATCAGCATTCTTATGGAGCTGATGAACCTGCATAGGATCACATTGATATCCTCGAACGTGCAAAGCAGGAATCTTTCCAAAGAAATTTAGCTTGAAAGAACAAAATACAGGGATCCTTCTGAATATAATGCACATTTGTGGAGTGTTGAGCTTTCATCAGTGATGTCAGTTCACCAAAGTGCCTAGGGTAGTTGAATTAGCAGCATGCACACTTACACCCAGTCCCATGCGGCCACACGAAGTGACATCACATAACCTCCGACATTGCAGGAAGTGGTGGAGCAGCGTAATTTAGTGTTTCATAAATGTATACATTAATTATACTAATCTGTGCAGTACCAATATTAATTTGTGTGTACTGTAGTAACCAAAGTGACCGTGTCTGTATTTACCTACAGTGAGCACAACATGTATAAACAGCTATAATAAATTAATATGACCCTTTACCCCAAACTTATTTACAACGCGTGCCATTACTCCGCATTTTTTATTCCGCAAAATTGTTTACAATGCAGGGTTTTACAACGCAATCCATTACAACGCATTGTCCATTCCAATGCAATTTACTATTCTAACTCCACGGGGCGATGTAATGGGGAATACGTTGTAATGGTTTGAGGTGTCAAGCCCTGCGTTGTAAAAGTTTTTGCAGAGTAAAAAATGCGGGGTAATGACATGCGTTGTAACGCAGTTGTTGTAAAGGATGTTTACCTCAATCAATGTATTTCCTCATGCTAACTGTACCCGGTTGGCTTCCATCTTTTTTTTGTTAATGTTGACATGACTTGTGCCTAGGCCCAAGCCACTCGAATTATTCCTTAATAAAATGAATTGCAAATTTCATTTCTATCCCCTGCAGGTACGTTATCGAGGAGTGCCCATTAGGTAGAACAAGGCTTTTGTTTATTATTGTGAATTGTTAGATTAGTCAGTCTAATTGAAACTTGGCTGTGGACAGGCTGTGGATTAAGCTGGGAGAGAGCCTCCTGCACCAAAGAGACCAGACCTTTGGTAACTTCAAGGCCGTACAGCTAGTCACTTCTTTGTTTGATTCTGGAAACCTAGGGAATCTACCTGCTCCCAGAGAAGTGGTCTTCTGAACGGACTGTTCAGAAGGAGATAATGGGACAAAGCTCCCAGAACATTGTATTGCGTATTAATTGTCTGTTTCTTAGAATATTTTTAGCAGATCTTGTCTTGACTATGATGAGAGAAGCCCTTTCCCAAACTCTGCTGAGTTTCCTTGCCCAGGGTATTGAGCTTCAGGGTTGAGCACCTGTGCCTGTTCCCTTGTACCTTAACTTGGTTCTTCTGATGCTGAAACCTTCATCTTAAACATCCCCTTGTCACTTTCAATGCCTTATTTGGAAAACTAAATTCCTTTATGGAACCAATTTATTTCTTATTCTGTGCCCTTGACATTGTCGTATTTTACATCTTTTTGTTTTTAGTATACACATCTAGATTGCATATTTATATTGATATACATTGTTTTTGGATGAATTAACTTAAATGATTAACTTGCAATTTTACTAAAATTTGTTAATAAACCTTCATGGTTTGGACACCATCCTCTCTTTCATTTTTGTGGACTTAAAAATTAGTTTTAGTGTAATTGAAATGTGTTGGTGATGCTAACAGCATTAGGAAGCTTCCAGTCGGCAACCATAGGTCCATACCACCAGTAGAGGATCATGTTTGATGACTTTACTAAGATATTTAGGTACAGAGCGATCTGCCTAATCAGTTGCAACACATGATCCCTACCTTTGATGGCATCGCATGAACTGATTTTAAAGGTAAAATAAATTTTCTGCCTTCAGTTCTAACACACTGGTTTAAGTTTAATAGAGACAAGAAGCTTTTTGTTGATATACAGAATATTTGAAACGGCACTTTATTTGCTCAAATGGGTCATCAAGTCGAAATGTATGTTTCGTTTAAAAACATTTCATTCTCCCTCTTTGAAGCTCTCATTCTTAATTTAGGTTTTGTTGTTTTTACACTTCATAAATTGAAAAAACACAATCTGTATTATTAATACAAACGACAATTAGGACTCCGATGGCATTTGGGATAGAGTGACCCCATGACTTCTTTGCTCACATTACCTCGGGGTGGATGAATAAGAGGAAGAAATGTTTAAAGTATTTTATAATTTTTTTAAATTGGAAGCCAATTAAATTCACTGATGTTTGGTAGATGGGCATTAACCTACGGAAACTTGTCATTGGTCTGTTAACGAGCTAGAAGCTGATAATAACCATTAATGCCTGTATAATTCAGAGCAGTTAGGTGTTAATACTGAAAACCTAGAAATACAATCACATATATCGCCACCAGAAAAAGCTGTCATTGTTGGCTAATTTTAACATTATGTTTTGTGGCTGTTGGAGACAGATTCCTGACCAAGCCCAAAGACCTAGGCATATTCTGATATTTGTCAAGGATCCAAGCTTGTCTAGGAATTTCTGCTTACTGCTTCTACAGTCATTGAAAAGGACTCTGGAGGAGCCAGCAGATGGACTTGACAAGCTTACAGATTCCAAGATGCTGTACCAGAAAGAACAGGGGATGCTGGCATTAGGCAGAATAAACATTGCTGATGGCCAATTTGTGTGCTTTGAAACGTTCTCCTTGGGCACAGTTTTTGTAAATTAATATATGTGACCTTCAAAGTTCACAAAGAAAAGGACAGTGGTAAGCATCCTTTAGGAAATCTTTTATGGCAGTCACGAGCTCCATCTGAGGAACCATCTGAGCTCCACCTCCATCTGAGAAACCATCTGAACTCCACCTCCATCTGAGAAACCATCTGAGCCCCACCTCCACCTGAGCAACCATCTGAGCTCCACCTCCATCTGAGAAACCATCTGAGCTCCACCTCCATCTGAGAAACCATCTGAGCTCCATCTCCACCTGAGCAATCATCTGAGCTCCACCTCCATCTGAGAAACCATCTGAGCTCCACCTCCACATGAGAAACCATCTGAGCTCCACCTCCAACTGAGAAACCATCTGAGCTCCACCTCCAAATGAGAAACCATCTGAGCTCCACCTCCACTTGAGAAACCATCTGAGCTCCACCTCCACCTGAGAAACCATCTGAGCTCCACCTCCACCTGAGAAACCATCTGAGCTCCACCTCCACTTGAGAAACCATCTGAGCTCCACCTGAGAAACCATCTGAGCTCCACCTCCACCTGAGAAACCATCTGAGCTCCACCTCCACCTGAGAAACCATCTAAGCTCCACCTCCAACTGAGAAACCATCTGAGCTCCACCTCCACTTGAGAAGCCATCTGAGCTCCACTTCTACCTGAGAAACCATCTGAGCTCCACCTCCATCTGAGAAACCATCTGAGCTCTATCTGAGAAACCATCTGAGCTCCACCTGAGAAACCATCTGAGCTCCACCTCCACATGAGAAACCATCTGAGCTCCACCTCCATCAGAGAAACCATCTGAGCTCCATCTCCACCTGAGAAACCATCTGAGCTCCACCTCCATCTGAGAAACCATCTGAGAAACCATCTGAGCTCCACCTCCACCTGAGAAACCATCTGAGCTCCACCTCCACTTGAGAAACCATCTGAGCTCCACCTCCACATGAGAAACCATCTGAGCTCCACCTCCAACTGAGAAACCATCTGAGCTCCACCTCCAAATGAGAAACCATCTGAGCTCCACCTCCACCTGAGAAACCATCTGAGCTCCACCTCCATCTGAGAAACCATCTGAGCTCCAACTCCACCTGAGAAACCATCTGGGCTCCACCTCCATCTGAGAAACCATCTGAGCTCCACCTCAACCTGAGAAACCATCTGGGCTCCACATGAGAAACCATCTGAGCTCCACCTCCAATTGAGAAACCATCTGAGCATCACCTCCAAATGAGAAACCATCTGAGCTCCACCTCCACTTGAGAAACCATCTGAGCTCCACCTCCACCTGAGAAACCATCTGAGCTCCACCTCCACTTGAGAAACCATCTGAGCTTCACCTCCACCTGAGAAACCATCTGAGCTCCACCTCCACTTGAGAAACCATCTGAGCTCCACCTCCACCTGAGAAACCATCTGAGCTCCACCTCCACTTGAGAAACCATCTGAGCTCCACCTCCAACTGAGAAACCATCTGAGCTCCACCTCCACTTGAGAAGCCATCTGAGCTCCACCTCCAACTGAGAAACCATCTGAGCTCCACCTCCACTTGAGAAACCATCTGAACTCCACCTCCACATGAGAAACCATCTGAGCTCCACCTCCATCAGAGAAACCATCTGAGCTCCACCTCCACTTGAGAAACCATCTGAGCTCCACCTCCACATGAGAAACCATCTGAGCTCCACCTCCAACTGAGAAACCATCTGAGCTCCACCTCCATATGAGAAACCATCTGAGCTCCACCTCCACCTGAGAAACCATCTGAGCTCCACCTCCATCTGAGAAACCATCTGAGCTCCACCTCCACCTGAGAAACCATCTGGGCTCCACCTCCATCTGAGAAACCATCTGAGCTCCACCTCAACCTGAGAAACCATCTGGGCTCCACCTCCACCTGAGAAATCATCTGAGCTCCACCTCTACCTGAGAAACCATCTGAGCTCCACCTCTACCTGAGAAACCATCTGAGCTCCACCTCCTTCTGAGAAATCATCTGAGCTCCACCTCCATCTGAGAAACCATCTGAGCTTCACCTTCATCTGAGAACCTGGCAGAACTAATCCATTCCTCTAAGGCTTATGAACCCTGGGCATGTACAAAGTCTCCCACACGGCATGAACACCCACATCTGTGGTGGAAATTTTCTTTGAGTGATGCGTTCATTACATGTGCACCACATGTAAGGTCATACAAAGCAGAAAGTGCCCCAGTGACCTGTGAGGAGACAAACACATATGTACTGTAAAGTTTACAAATGAAAACACATTAAAGATGCATAGAATAGGTGCCTGCCATGTGGGCACTTGAACCTGGTATCCACAGTGGAAAAGGGGATGACACATGATGGGTTTCATTACGAGCAGCACAGAAAAATATCCATTATCACCCCTCCTCAAAAATGACTGATACAGAGTTAATCTGGGTGGGGGAGAGAATTAACAAGTGCTCCAAAATTTTCAGGGAGTAGCAAGTGGGAATTGGATTTTCATCAAAAACACTGCATGTTCTCCCAGTAATTAAGCTGTAAGACTTCGCCTGACAGGGAAATCTCCAGGTAAAATACTCAAGACATGAGGTGTTCCAGCATAAATTGTTATTTGGATGGGGCCGCTAACTCCCATTACTTTCCCTTTTGAATTGGAAGACCACTTCTACTGAGGGCTACAGAAGGAAGGAGTCATCAGTTTTATTGAGAAATTACTAACTGAATTACACATGTGGGCAGAATGAGAACTTTAGGGTGATCTTTGATCACAAAAGTTGTCCCATTGTTTATTGTTATCACTCCCTTTGCTTGCATTGGAATGGCAGCTGTCTTAGACTGGTGTCCTATTGACGCAGATCACATCTATTCTGCACTGAATGCAGTCTTACCTAGGTGGTGGCCCAAAATCCCAGTGAGGCCCGAGGGAATGACTCATACTCACCAATGACAAAACACATGCTAATCAACTTCTCAGATCTTTGGTGCATCATGCCCACAAAGCCTGGACCTGACTTTCCTTGGACAAGGCAGTGAATTAGGCTGAAAGGTGGACAGCGGTGTAATGGTGGTAATAATGTGTGAGCTCCTAATGGACTCCTACACCAACATGTTATGCTCTGAGATAAGTAAACTCTACAAAGACTTTGAGCATCGTACTCGTGCCCAGACAATCCGACAGCATAGACCTACTGACTTACAAAGAAAACAGTCAAGACAATTCCACCATTTCTATTCTGTTTTTCTGTTTTATGGTTTTCATGAATGAAATATTTGTTTTTATCTGTGCTTGTGGACTTGTTATTTTTCTTCTAACTGATCAGCTACAGTGATTTTTGATTCCTGAATGCCCCAGCATCTCTCTTGTGTTCAGCCTGGGCCACCTAAAAGGAGAGCCAAGTGTAGGCCTTCTGTTTTCCTATATGTGTGAAATCAGGTGGAAGGTGGAGTTGTGTGATCTTAGTTAAAGCATGTTAAAACTCTAGCCTTTCTCTCACCCCTGCCTTGCTTGCCTGTGCCTCACAATACTGTATTTTAGGATAATTATCACAAGAGGCTAATCTGTTTCTAGAGAAGGTTGTAGTTGATAGAACAAGTTTCCTTTGATAGGGAGATCTCTCTTGGGCTAGCTTCTATTCCATTCTGAACTGAACACCGGCTTTTCAGATTTAATGGATAGCTGTGTCCAGTACAGAGCAGAAACCCCATTCTTTAGGTGTTTTGAAGTAACCAAAATTTGCTCTTTCAGTGGCAGTGCTCTGACTTTCGAAAGCTAAGCTCTGTTATGACTAACCACTAGTTGTACAGAATGACTTGCAGAGGTGTCAGTGATCCACCTTACCTAGTAGTTATGTCTTACCTTCAAAGATAGAGTTACTGAGAGTTGTACAGAAGTGGGGAAGAGAAATAGTCAGTCCTGGTGAGGTGTCTTCGCTATGGACATCCCTCAATGTCTTCATTGTGGTACCTTTAAAAATAAGGACTCGTAGAATGTACTATCAGCACTAGGGGAAAGAACTAGTCTATTTTTGACTTGTAGAAATAACTAACCATTCAACATAGAAGTGTAGCTGATCTTCAAGATGCTGTTTTCCTATACAGGTCTGATGGTTTGTTGACCTTCTTTACAGTACAGAAATGTCAGTCTAAGTGTTCTTTTGGAACAAAATCACAGGATCTTCAAATAATACTGACAGGTATTCTGTGCTTACCTTTGACTCGCCCAATCAGCACAATATACTCTTGACTCCAGTACAATACTTTCTTGAGCTACTAACAAATATGAATTCCTCACTCAAGGATTCCTCAGAATAGCAGAACTAAGCACCCACCAGAACTTATACCTCACTCAGGTTCTGTATAGTTACATATAAACTTACTGAGTTACAAATATCCTGAAGGAATTCCTCATCTAGCAAGAGTACCCTGACCATAAGTAATATGAGGGTATATGACATAAAAGATGACAGATCTGCAACTCACTCTTTAAATCTAGCCTCAATAGTCTGCCAGATTTCAGAGAATACATTCTCCACCACATATTACACAAGATGCTAACAAGTGTGTGACCAACCCCATTAACAAGCAAAGATACCTGAAAATTCTCCAAGAAGAAACACTATCTCAATCAGTCTATCTCTACTCTGGGCTCGCTCAAGGTGTGGGGTGAGATAAGAGGAGTCCAAGAACCGCTAGTGGTGACAGCACGAGCTCTAGTAGGAGCAGTAGTTGGACCTTAATCAGCATCAGGTAAACGCTTCAATCCACATGGGACATGTGTGCATCAAAATTAAGCATCTAACGGCTTGCAGTTCAGATTAAATATTGGGACCCGCCCGGGTCAGAAGAGACACACAAACAGTGAGAAGTGATCTCACTTCCTTTTCATGCAACATTAGTGTGGGTCACGTACGAAAACAACACACATTTTGTAGCTTGTTACCCCTCTACTTTCTGTTTACAAAAGCAATAAGAAAATACTTGAAGACAACAAGTTTATGACGTGTTCCTAAATTAAAGCTGAGAAGCTCCTGACAGCTAGGTAGAACATCATCAAACACCAGCTCACAATACAAAATAAATTCAAACATTAGAGTCTTTGTAGGAATCCCTTGCAGAGGACCACGGGGCAGGCTGGGTTTACTGGGCCCAACCATTGAGGTTGTGGCACCTGCTGTCCAAGGGCCCGATCAACTAGGGGTCCTAAACAGCTAGGATAATTACTACCCCTTCAGCACTTGACTCTCACAGGTAGCATAGGTCGAGCAGTCCAAGGCTTCTCGAGGGGGAGGTATATGCAAGGCATACACAGGCACAAGACACAAAGAGGCATATGTACAAGGGAATGGCGGACGTGGCGTTAAGCACAAAATGCTAACGCCACGCTTCGCCATTCTAAAACGCAGGGATGAGCTGTATTTACAAAGATACGGCATCCCCGCATTTTCCCTATGGCTGGTGCTAAATGAAACTGCCTAGCGCCAACGCAGGCACCCTTGCACCATAGTGCAAGGGTGCCTGCGTTGGAGGAATGATTGTTTATGTGCAGGAAGGTGTCCCTTGCTGCACAAAAACAATGAAAAATGGCGATTTTAAACTTCTATGTGTGCTGCATTGTGCAGCACACATAGAAGTAGCAAATCCTCATTTTTTTTAAATTATTGTTTATGTGCAGGAAGGGACACCTTCCCGCACATAAACAATCATTCATGGCGTTTTGCTGTTTCTATGTGTGCTGCACAATGCAGGACACATAGAACAGCAAACATGAGGAGAAATAAAGCATTTCTCCTCGTTTTGCCATGTTAAGACCAGGTTTTCCCTGGTCTTAATTTTGGCGCTGCCTCCTATTTACGCCACCCTTGTAAATAGGGGGAAGCGTCAAAATCAATGGGTGTTGCGGTGGAACGCCCACCACAACACCTATTGCCCACCCCTTTCACGCTAAGTATAGCGTGAAAGGGTGCCTTATTTAAAAGGCGGCGTTAAGCCACGTTTTTTTTTATGTGTTTATTTGTTTTTCTGTAAGACAAAGTCGATCTCCACATTAAGAGGCTTAATGCCGCCTTGGCAATAAGATGAAGCCCCTATCACCACAGGAACGGGGCTTGTAAATATGCCCCAAAGTACGAACAGAAACCACAATAAACTCATTGCCTAGTCAAATACATGCATTTGTAATAAAAGTCATATATAATCCAAGCACGCAAAGTATATACAAGCATACTAAACATTGTTCACAGTCTCTTAAGGTTGGCGTCCTCACTTCGTCCTGGGCGTGTAGTCAAGTCCCATCTTCTCTTCTAATGGAGATGGTTATCCCCCATTCGATAATAGAGGCGCCTTTCAGGTATGGCCCATGCTACTCAACACACAACTAAATCTTGTTCTGGCCTTAACAGTCAGTTAAGCAGTGCCAAACGCTAAGTTCTCACAAGTCGCTGGGAAGCCTGGTAGCCTAGAAATAGCCTTGCCCGACCAAGGGCAGCCGGTTAGTTCAGGGTAGACTGTGTCGTGTCTTCTCGTACTCCAGCCTCTTAACCCTGGAGGACCTCAATGTTGCGTGATCTTTTCCAAATGATATGACGTGAATGACAGTCTCTAGATGGTCAACAGCAGTGTTGGAGTTCATCTCTGACACTTGAACCTGCGCCCCAGCCCGTCCACCTCCCTTTAGGTATCTGGGGGCAAAACTGAACATTATTTCTGCATCGATGACTCGGGCATGGGCTGGTTATGGGTCATGGATTACCTTCGGGTAGATGAGGCTGAAGTCCATCTGGGGGTGGGTTCTCCCCTACCTCCTTCAGCCCAGGCCCTGGACTGGACTGTGGGTGACTAACACTGCACAGGTCTCCACAGGTCACAAGATCACACAGTGAATCTAGGGGTGTGGGCGGTGGCAAACTCCGCAACATGGTGGAATCAGAATTTTTGCCGAACTCCACACTCCCAGTGGAGCGCGGAGTTGGCAAAACTCCACAAACTCCACTGGCAGAGCGGAAATCACCACCCCCCCTACTTCTTTCTTCCTTTCTTCCTGTGTGGTATGATTAAATGGTGCATGAATGCCATCCCAGTATCAGGGATGCCCGCATATCTGTAGATAGTTGATCTTGGCATCAGGATTGTCTGGATGGTTGTAATGATATATGTTCTTGAAAAGAGATTCAAATTATTTTGTAGTCTCTAAGAGAAGCAGTTGTAAAAGTCCATAAGTATCATAGATGGCAGGGAATACTGACATGGCTCCCTTTGTGATTTGAAAGAGCACATTTAGTTTATGTTGCTCCCTCAAGGTCAATCAAATCAAATCAAGGGACATTTGTATCGCGCTCACATCACTAGAAGTCTCATGGCGCTCGCAAACGGCTCTGATAGATGAGATAGCTCAGATGTCAAATAGCCATGTTTTCAATCCCTTACGAAAGGCGTTGTGGTCCGGCAAGGTGCGCAAGTGAAAAGGGATTTTATTCCAAGATGCTGGAGCGAGGAAAGAAAAAGACCTGCCTCCTTTTCTGGCCATATGAACTTTAAGAGGGGTAAGCAAAAATGTATTACTGGATCTGAGCGTCCTATGTGGTTGATACCAACATAGTTTCTGAGACCAGTATTTAGGGCCTTTACCGTGCATCTGTTTGTGGGTCAGGCAGAGAACCTTAAAAAAGGATTCGCTTTCTCACAGGGAGCCAGTGTAGAGATCTCAAACAGGGTGTGGAGGGGGATCTGGATGGAAGATCCAGAACTAGCCTTGCCGCGGTATTTTGCAAGATCTGCAGTCTGTCTAGGAGACCTTCATTAATTGAGAGCAGTAAAGCATTTCCATAGTCCATTCTGTTTATTATTAATCCTTGGACCAGAGGTTTTCTAGTCTCAGTTGGAATCCATTTAAAAACCTTCTGTATGCTGCGAATTACTCCAAAACAGGAACCAATAATGTGGTTGATCTGGTTTTTCATGGACAATTGATTGTCCATGTAGAAACCTAGGTTTCGTACTGTCTGTTTGGGTATTGGACAAAGTCCCAGCTGGGATGGCCACCAGTCATTAGACCAGTGCTCAGATGCATTGCCAAAAAGCATGATCTCCGACTTACCCCCATTCAATTGTAAGTGGTTGGAGCTCATCCACCTATCAATGTGAGACATACATTTTTTGAAACGCTGTTTAGTTTCAGCGGGGTTTGGACCAATAGTGATCAGAATTTGAGTGCCATCTGCATAGGATATGACATCAAAACCGTAGAGTCTGATCACTTTGGCCAGAGGAGTCATGTACAGGTTAAAGAGTGTTGGGCTCAAAATAGAGCCCTGTGGCACTCCCATCCTAACTGGTCTCTCACATGAGATGTTGTTTCCCATCTGGACTGTAGTAGTTCGGTCGGTAAGGTCGCTCTTAAGCCACTCGAGGGCGTTGCCTCTGACACCTATCTCCCAAAGGCGCTGTTCTAAAATGCTATGGGAAATGGTGTCAAAGGCAGCGGATAGATCAAGTAGAACGAGGACGGCTGACTGATGTTTATCCAGGATTAGCCTGATATTATCTGCTACCTCGACTAGAGCCGTCTCGGTACTATGCGCTGCCCTGAAACCCGACTGGGAAGGATCCAACAGTCCCTGGCTCTCAAGGTGGTTGACAAGTTGTTGGTTGATCAGAGTTTCTAAAATTTTCCCAAAGTGTGGGAGCAGGGAGATAGGACGATAATTTAGGAGTAATTTTGGGTCGGCAGTGGGTTTTTTCAAGATAGGTCTTACCCGGGCTGCCTTCCACCTTATCGGAAATACCGCTTCCGAAAGTGACTTATTAAATAGGCCTGTGAGTCTTTCCAGTATTGCTGGGGCAATTGAGGGCAATATTTTTTGGGGAATAGCATCGGTGGGCGAGCCAGATTTTATCTTCAGCATAGTAGCGGAGACTGTCTTAATATCAAGTTTGGCAAAATTGTCCAAGATGTGAGGAGGATCAGGGGACAGGCCGAACACCTGTTCAGAGTTGGTAACTTTACCTAGTGGTGGAAAGGAGCGGTAAATGGCCATGATTTTCTCATCAAAGAATTCAGAAAGGGAATCTATCCAAGTTTGGGAATTAGGACTTGATAACTTGTTGACAGGAATTGTGAATTCTTTTAAGATTTGATAGAGTTCTTTACTGGAGTTTTCTGCCTGATTTATCCTATTTAAAAGAAACAGTTTTTTGGCTGATTTAATATCAGTCATATAGCTATAATGTTTTTTTTTATATGCCTCACGGTCCGCCGGTTTTTAACTTTTACGCCATTTTCGCTCCGCAATTCTACAGCGGAGCTTAGTGGCTTTTAGTTGGTCAATGTTGGATTATTGTCTGGTCAAGGCCAAAATGGTATTCTCTGGGAGGGACTGGGGCCCTCATTTATTTCTATTTGCAACAAGGAATATCTTTATCTTCAATATTAGTCCCATTTTCTCTTCAGTGAGTTTATATATAAATTTGTTAATCTTCCACCTTTTCAGAGGGGGTCACAACATTAAAGAAATGATTATTCTTGTGCAGGTTCCATGAGCACAAGAGAAGACGGACCAATCTCTGTGGTTTCAGAAAGTCATGGTCGACCAGCATCTCTTTCGGTGATACCTAAACACCATGTCAGTGGCATCTGGCTTCTCTGAATAATGCAGAACTTGATCCAAGGACAAATTCCAGTCTCCCACAAATGGTATACATGATCTGCTGAAGTCTGTAAAGATACTCATTAGTTCTCAAATTTGAATCTTTTGGGAATATATTGAAACCAGCAGCATCCTGGTACCTTGGGATTTGAATTTTGCAGATACAGTCCATATTTTCAATATTCTCATATGTAGGAACATCCTGAGAATCAGTGCTCCCTGCACGTGCTACATGTGGACCACCACCTCTAGCACATCTGTGGACTGAGAAGATCTGCTGCTGCTGACCCCCATCCTGACCCTATCCCTCTTCAATGTTTCTGGTTATAAGGTGGTGTTTCTTGTAAAAGTGCTAAGTAGCTGAGAATTGTCTTCTCTTCTGCAGTATATTCAGAGGTTTTGGACAACCTGGAG
Source organism: Calotriton arnoldi (assembly GCA_963921515.1). NCBI lineage: Eukaryota > Metazoa > Chordata > Amphibia > Caudata > Salamandridae > Calotriton > Calotriton arnoldi. The sequence goes on along the minus strand of CAWUFW010018740.1, from coordinate 50,616 downwards.
TAGCAGCCACAACGCAGTGAAGCTGTAGAGTGAAGAAGACTGTAAAAACAATGCGTGTGTATTTAAGTAGGCGGAGCTTCGACGGTAGAAGGTGCGCCTGTGGGTGGAGAGATTGGTGCAGAACTTGGCGCTAAAATATCTGTCTCGGATATGGAGGACTGTTCTGCCAGTGACAAAAATGTTTGGGTGAAAAAGGTTGAAATACAGGGTTAAGAATGAGTGGGGGAGGAAGGTGGGAGATGATAGATGCGCCGTGGGTTGAGGACAGTGGGTAGTCAAGTGATGTCTATAATAAACGCGAGATGCAGGGCATGCTGAGGCGCTGTGGGAGTTTCACAAGTGGGCTGTGGTTTTATTACGTGTGGCTGTGCTAGTCTTGGAATAGTCTTCGAATAGTAGAAACAGAGACCTTTTAAGGCATGGGCAAAGTGGTCAACTGCCCAGGGTGCCTATCCCGATTGAACTCTGTCTATTCTGTTTCTCTAGTTAAGCCTCTCTAGCTACCTCTGACTCTTACCCATTATCATCTGAATGATTTTTGAGGTCTCAAGATCCAGCGCAAAACATATTTCTGCTGCTTGTCTCTGACCCAGTTAAAGTTTAACATATAATTTCAATTGTTTGGCATTGTGTGGGCTTGGATTAGCAGGAAATGGGTAAAAAAAATCATATTTGTTCCATACAGGGGCCCCCAAAATATGCCTTGCCTGAGGACCCAAATTAACCTTAAGATGACTCTGAGTAGAACTATGTAAAGGTGATAAATGTGTAAAGGTGAGGCTGTAGCTTCAGTGGATCATCTCAGAAAGTAGAAGTGGCCCAGTTGGTCTGAAGGTCATACCATGAAGTTAAGTAGAGATGGCAGGTGATGGTGAGGGCCCACAGATTGGCACTGGAGAAGCCTGATGCTCATGGGTTCATCATCCCAGGGGCTAAACGAAAGCCCTTAGTGGCTGTTGGAATCACCATGTGCTCTGGTGTGTGTCCTGGGATCAGAATCAAGGAAATGAGTTCAGGTGCATTGTGGAGTCGGCCTGCTGTGGGCATGCAGGGATGCTACAAGGAGGGAGGGTGGGGGGCCCTCGCTCTCTCACTTCTAATATCCGGGAAGAGATACAATCAGGGTGTCACTCTAGTACCAGAGCATTCTCCAGCTGGCTCTTAATATGCAGACATGGCTTCCATTTCGAATGTCACTGGTTTACCTGTAGAAGGTGCTAGATGAGTATTGGAAGGTGCACAACACTAGATGAGTATTGGAAGGCGCATAGCACGAGCTGAGGTCCACCTCTGGGAAGAAGAATAGCATTTTAAATAACAACAAAATCTTCATTGAAGAATACTGGACTTGTATGGCCACGAGATAAATTCATTGTAAAGCTCATTCTGTACCCATTTGTGTGAGAGATCACCGATTACTATGAAAGTGCCCAATTAGATTTTCTCTAAATCTGTTCCTTAAAGTCAGGGACATTTTGATTAGATATTAAGAAATGTTCGTTTTATTATTTGAAAATGATTTTCTGCATTTTTTGTTGCCTCTTCCTTAAAACACAATGATGCATGTTCACAAAAACACACAGGAAAACAGCTGCAATGCGGTGTGAGGTCTCTGGCCGATCACGTATGTGATTTGAACTGAATTTCGAACAGTGCTTCTCTGCAGACCATATGGGCGTGGAAATTACCGCTCCTTTTCCAGAAGCTGTACTTTGAGAGCAAAGCAAATATATAGCACATGGATGTAGTGATCTGAGAACCGTGTAGGTGCGACCCGGACGCTGGCCCGGAAGGGCTCCCACACAATGTATCACTCTCTGGCCAGGAGTGGCCAGAGAGCTTAAATAAACGGGCGCAGGTCGCTCGTGACCTTCCGGCCTATACTGTTACAGCAGAGTGGTTGTGTCTCTTTGTTGCACATCAACGCTAGGCCTTAGCATTAAAGTGTGACCCCATAACATTGGCGACGAGGGTGGGCACTGATCGCCACCCTGTTCAGCCTGCCTCCGACCCCCCTGCTCCGCCTACCGACGGCCCAAGACCCGGCGACGACTGCAGCGCAGGCCGGCGCTCGGACCGCGGGCAAGGCGCTTGACTTACCTGCTGCCATGGAGGTCGGAAGCTGCCTACTGTCCGCTGCTGCCAGCCGGAGTCCGGCAACGCCGACGAAGACACCAGCGTTGGCGGGGTGCAACGTCACAGCTGCTGCAACCTCGCAGGTACAACGGCCCGCCTGCTCCTTCTCCCAGCAACGCGATCACGCGCTTCCCATTCGGCAGGCCACAGCCGGAGCAAGCCAAGACATCAAAGCAGCCCCACCCAGCGCGCATCTTCAACAAGTGCGCATACGCGCACCGACCTTGAACACTGAAACCAGTGCTGCAGCCCCTGCCTCGTGCACATACGTGCAGAAAGACTGTTGGGACATTCCCTGCACCACGTGGCATTGCGCCGATCATCGGGCCCACGTGAACAGCCCCCCACCACAGACCCAAGCCCTGAAGAGTACAGAACACCAAAAAGGAAAAAAAAAGAAGAGGGGACACATGTTAAAACAAGTAAAGCAGGGACTGAGGAAGAACACTCCCAAGGCCACCAGCTCAAACAAAGCAGGAGAACACCTGCACAACAGATATCACGACGGAAGCAGTGGCACAAGCGACCCACAGCAGCAGCTACAACTGGCACAACAAGCAGGGCACCAACCCATCCAACCTGCCATGCAGCACACCCAAATCAATGCGCTACCTCCGTTCAGTGAATTACTAGACCCCCATACTCCGTCCCCCAGATGGACTGTTTGGATTAGCCGCTTAGACAATTACTTTACCGCAACTTGCGAGACTGACGGTACCATCAAAAGATCCCTACTGCTACAATTAGCAGGAGAAGAAATATATAAATTATTCGCCCATCTACCAAACACTGGAGCAGCTAACGATTACAACGCGGCAGTCAGGGCCCTGAATGCACACTTCGACCCTTAGTTGAATCCTGACTACGAGAGATTCAAACTCCGTCAGGCACCTCAGAGGGAAGGAGAGTCGATGGATACATTTCATGCCTGGCTAAGGGAACTAGCCAGTATGTGGACAGCCGATGATCAAAACAAGGAGGTGAGGGCACAAGTCATACAAGGGTGCCGCAACAAGAACCTCCGAACCCTCATCCTCCAACAACCCGGAATTTCAATAGAAGAAATTCTAATCATGGCGAGATCACACGATTTGTCAGACGCAAGGGCGACGGAGATGGATATAGCCATCACTCAACAATCAGACAAACCCGCAACTATCAAGACAGAACGTGCTGATGCAGTCCGCACGCAGAGCAGAGGGAACCGAGGATGATGGCCAGCAAAGAGCACACCAGGGTCGCGCTGTGGGTACTGTGGGCGTGAGGAACACTCCCAGGAAGAATGCCCTGCTCAAGGACGAACGTGCTCGAAATATGGCACTCCGAACCATTTCGCTGTCGCGTGAAGAGGGGGTCTAAGAAACAGAGGAGCATGCAGAAGGAGACCGCCATCCAAGGCAGTGAGACAACTGTCCCTCGAGGAACCCGAAAACCCAAAAACAACTAGAACACTGTCATGACAGTGACATTGTCTAGAAGACTCATCCACGGAGGATGAAGGTGAATGTTACCTCATCTCATTCGCCAGTGACCTGAAGCGTAGGAGACGTCCATAAGCCTACATGCGTTATAGAAATCGCTGGGTCCCAAGTCACAGCATTGATTGACACTGGCGCATCCATGAATGTGATGGGGAGCCAACAGTACAAACAATTACAGCCAAGACCCCTGCTGACCCCATCACATGTCAAGATCCTCACCTATGGAAGCCAAACACCCCTACCCCTAAAAGGCAAAAATACCGTGCAGGTGAAGTCAGATGGCTGAGAAATTACAACAACGTTCCACGTGGTGGACAGAGAAGTAGTAGGGAGCCACACGGCTGAAGATTTAGGCCTCGTCACATTCGCTCGAGCAGTCAAGGCCCTGCAGACTGATGATGTCCTGGAGCTATTCCCGCAGTTATTCAAAGGGCCGGGCAGCATGAAGCTGCACATAGACAAGGTAGTGAAACCAGTAGCACTGCGGCACAGACACATACCGTTTCACCTACGGCCGTTGGTCGAACACGAACTTCACAATCTAGAGCAACAAGAAGTGATTGAAAAGGTCACTGGACCGACACCCTGGGTTTCACCAATGGTGATAGCCGAAAAAACAATGCAGCCCGGGAAGATAAGACTGTGCATTGACATGCGCCTGCCTAACCAGGCAATCAAACGAGGAAGGCATCTAACCCCGACTGTTGACGACATCATAGCCGACCTGAATGGGTCCCGATGGTTCTCTAAGTTAGATCTCAATGCGGGGTATCATCAGTTGAGGCTAGCCAAGGAGAGCCGGTAGATTACGACCTTTTTGACCCACATAGGTCTACGCCGCTATAAACGATTAAACTTCAGGATTTCATCAGCAGCCGAAATATTCCAAAATGCCGTCCGAGAAATTTTCTCAGGTCTCCACGGAGTATTGAGCTTCAGTGATGACATTTTAATACATTCATCGACCATTGAGGAACACCACCGAAACCTTCGAGTGACTCTCCAAACGCCTCTCTGATCACGGGGTGACCCGCCACAGAGAGAAATGCTCATTCTTCTAGAATTCGATCAAATTCTTCGGGTATGTCTTCAGCCAGGACGGCATCCGAGTCGACCCACGAAAGTCCCATGCCATACAACAAGCACCACCTCCAACCACAGCTTCAGAAGTCCGAAGTTTTCTGGGAAAGGTCACGTACTGTGGGCGATTTATACCCAACCTTGCCACGATAGCTGAGCCACTGCGAGCCCTCACCAAGAAAGATGCCGCATGGAGATGGGGCAAAGGAGAAGACGATGCATTTCAGAAAATCAAAGCGGCGCTTCTGGGAAGACCACCATGGCATACTTCGACACCACCCGAGTGACCGAGCTCCTCGTAGATGCCAGCCCCATAGAACTCGGAGCGCTCCTAACTCAAGAAACAGAACCAGGCAAGTGGGCACCCCTCGCATTCGCGAGCAAAGCCCTCACTCCAACAGAAGCACGCTACTCCCAAATCGAAAAGGAAGCATTAGCGATCAAGTGGGCCTGCAACCACTTTCACTTGTACATCAGCGGTCACCCGTTCCGAGTCGTGACTGACCACCAGCCACTAATTCCCTGGTTTAAAGGCACAGCGCCACATCCCCCGCCTAGGATCGAACGGTGGGCAATACAGTTAAAACATTATCAGATGGAACTCTTATATCGACCCGGGGCGAAGATTCCTGCAGATTTTCTGTCACAACACCCACCAGACCTGGCAGAGGAAGACCATGATCACGAAATAAAGACCGAAGTGTATGTCGAAATGGTCTCCCAGTGGGCATGCCCCCAGGCACTCACCATTGAAGATATCAGAAACGAAACCGGCAATGACCCCGTACTAACCAAAGTGATGAACTCCCTGCGGAAAGGCTCATGGGAGGACTTCCTGCATGACACCAACAGATGGAATGGGCAAGACAGAGAACCCCTGGGAAAACTCTGGAAAGTACGAGCTGAACTAAGAGCAGCAGCAGACGGAGTGATGCTGAGGGGGTCCCGGCTCGTCATTCCGGCGGGTCTCCAGGAAAGAGCAACCGCCCTAGCTCACGAAGGACACCAAGGGACCGTAAGGATGAAGTCACGCATGAGAGAAAAAGTATGGTTCCCTGGGCTAGAAACAGCCGTAGATGTCCTCGTACGGAACTGCCGACTCTGCCAGCTCACAAGCAGCCCAGAGTCGCCAGCCCCTGTGATAATGGAAATTCCGGCTGTGACCCCGTGGTCTCGAGTGAGCCTCGACTTCGGGAGTTTTCCTGACGGAAGAGTAACCTCTGTACTGATAGACAGTTATTCGAAGTACCAGTAGTAGAAGTAATTGCGTCCACGTTGTTCACACGCCTGCAACCTGTTCTTGAGAAAACGTTTGCACTATTCGGCTTGCCCCATGAACTCAAGACAGACAATGGACCCCCATTTCAAGGAGGAGAGTTCAGAGATCTGCATGCCTTACTTGGAGTTCTTCATCACCGAATCACTCCACAGTGGCCGCAGGCCAATGGCGAAGCCGAACGCTTTATGCGAACACTAAACAAAGTCCTGTGAATTGCAGTGGCACTTCAGCGTTTCCTGCGTGAGTACTGTAGCACCCTGCACTGCACAACCCAGAGGTCACCCTGGTCCCTGATGCTAGCCGGACACCGGAGAGACACGATCCCCGTAGCGGAGAACTGGGTCCAAGAGCCATATGAACCTGCAGGCACTCAAGCCCGATGAGCAATGAACAATGAGCGAGCCAGTCAGAGGAGAAGAGCCAAGTCTCGCATCATTGCTCCTGGGAGTTCAGTCCTGGTCCGGAACCGCCGCAGTGGGGGAAAATTCAGAACAGCCTACGAGCCTGAACTGTGAACTGTCCTAAAGACGAATGGCACAGCCATTACAGCACAACGTGGCACGGAAATAATCACCAGAAATGTCTCCTGGTTCAAGAAAGTCCAACAACCAGACCAGGACACAGGTACTCCCAGACCTGCTGACGGCAAGGAGGTGTCAGTCGAGGACACCCCATCCCTTCACGCTGAAGAACGAAATTCTGCGAGTCACCTCCAACCCCTGACCGCAGGTGCTGATACGAACAGTGATGTGGTTACTTCATCATCTCAAAGCCAGCACGTCAGCCAGAGATCCTGCCAGCAGAGATACAGTCTGAGACCCAATCCAAATCCCAGTCAAAGACTTAAAGACTTTATGTGCTGATTTGTGAATTGTTTTGAACACCACCTTGGGAAGGGATGTAGTGATCTGAGTACCGTGTAGGCGGGACCCGGATGCTGGCCCGGAAGGGCTCCCACACAATGTATCACTGTCTGGCCAGGCGTGGCCAGAGAGCTTAAATAAACGGGCGGAAGTCGCTCGTGACCTTCCGGCCCATACTGTTACCGCAGAGTGGTCTTGCTAAGGCCTAGCGCATCAACGCTAGGCCTTAGCATTAAGGTGTGACCCCTTAACAGACTCCCATGAGCCTTTCCGCCACGGCCACCGCCGCCAGCAGCTTCTATCCCCGTTGGCACAGTGCCTAAAGAGGGCTAGGGAGCTGTGTGCACTTAACTCCTGCTCTAGTGTGAAATGGAGACAAATTGCACCGTTATACCCTATATTTCACAGCTTTAAATAAAATACTTCCTAAGAGAGTCACCTTGAGACTCTCACAGGTGATTTGCTTGATTGATTGAGTGGGCTGCAGAAAACGATCACCAAATAAACTCCGATCTCCTGCTTTGTTTGGAATTTCCACTTTAAATAGCTCCATGAAGGATTCAGTGTCAGTGGTACTGACCGACAGGTGATCACGTTTCCTGAATTGAAAGTTTGCTGAAGCTCTGCAGATGGTTCAGTGTAGCATGGGTTTTGCCATGTTTGGCAGTGGTTAACTCGTTTCACAGGATGGGATTTTCTTTTTCATTTGAAACTCTCCAGTTGTTAAGCTTACTGCCACTGCATTTTACCAGAATTTATATAATCTTTGACTATAGGTTACATTTCTGCCTATCATAAAACAGCCATGAGTAATTGGTTTCCCCATAAGCAGGGGCGCCATTGGTTGTAATACAAGCAAGGACAATGCCCCCTACACACCCCGGTCTCCCAGTCTGGTGGTAAAAGGTAATTGAGCTGCAGTGGACACCTCACAACACTGAATCCTGGTGCTGCTGCACCTGCTGCGCTAATAACAGCTACCTCCTGCATAATTGTGATGGGCGTTTTCCATGGTTCATTTCACATTCAACTACGGCCAATGTTGGCAACTGCGGCCCGTGCACTCGAGAGTAGCCGGAAAATAATTTAAAATACTCTTCACTTTGGCCCAAAGCTTTCATGGCACCAAGCAAGTGAGCCTGACCCTCCTTAGAAGAGCTCCATTGTTTCTTCCATTCATTCTTTAACCCTTCCATCCAACCGCTGATGTCCACCATTTCACCTTTACATTCTGTCATTCATTCATTCTTTCATCCATCATTCAATCTTTCACCATTCCATCTATTCATCGCCCATTCCATTGATCCATCCATTCACACATCAGTAATCAATGCCTGCATCCATCCATACTTCCATCAATCTATACATCCTTTGACGTACACATCCATCAGTAAAACCATACATCCATCCATCTATCCTCACAGATTTCTCTTTACTCTGCCATCCTTTCACCTTCCTATCGACCTATCCATTCACTTATCCTTTTACCTACTCATCCACAGAGTTATCCATCCTTCATATAACCCTTCTTTCATTTTCCCCCTCCCTTACTTTCATCTTTCTTCCTTTCATCCTTCTCTCCCTTTTCTATTAACCCATGTTTCTTTAGGCTAATTAGGAGTCCTTGCCTGCCAAGTTGCAGACAGGAAAGGCCCATAAAGAACATCACCCTTCCTGTAGCTGCTAAAGCGAGGGGTTCACGGAGCCCCGCGTGCAGAGCAGGGGTCACTACCTTTGAAAGGGTCTTCCCTCGAACCAATACATGTGTAAGTTGGTGAAACTACCTTCTTGAAGCAAGGCATTCTACCCAACGAATTAGTAATCCTTAAATCCTCACATCAGACTCAAGGCCTGATAGCGTTCCTGCATCCAGCTGATGCTTGCAATTTCTGTTCACACTCGACACGGTATAGTGTGGCTGGCACGTTCTGTGTGTCTGGCTACAGTTTATGATTCTAAACCTTTTGGAAGTGGTTGACTGCTTGCTTTATGACACATCTCTTTTTGTTGGGCTTCATTTTTTGATTATTCACTCACCCGCAATTCCCTCATCTCTAGACTTTGGCTGTGGGACTGTCTCTAGTTCTTCATGTCTGTGTGAAATCTTGCCTTCCTGATTTTCCACCCTTCCCAAGAAGCCTCTACAAAGGTGCTTGCCTTCTACTGGGAGAGGGTGGAAAGAGCATAGCATATAGGATCCACTCAGCAGTCAGTGACTGAAAGTGGGAGTTACAACTAACTGGAAATCTTCAGGGTCTCATTTATGAGTTTTTGTCGTAGGGCAGCACCGCAGGCCTTCCTTTTCCCCTGCGCTGGAGCACAATGGGTTGCCGTGCGCCAACGCGGGCACCTTTGTACCATGGTGCAAGGGTGCCTGCATTGAAAGGGCTTAGTGCTGCCTGGTAAATAAGTAGCAGGCTCCTGCGCCATCGGAGCATCACATAAAGTGACGCACCGGCGGTGCAAGGGGCTTATAATAAGGCCCCTTAGTGCTTACTTTGAGAGCCGGTGGTGGAAGGTGGGGCCCATCAGCACTAATGTTTTAGGACTGGCCCTTATTTGAGCATGAAAGGGAAAAACACAAAGGGGACAGAATGAGGAAAAGAAAGATGTTAAAAACATGACAAATGTAAAAAAAAAAAAAAACCTGCAGAAGTGAGATAAAGAGACAGGAAGTATCTGGTGGTGGATTAAAGAGGCTTGAGGTGGAATCAAGGTTACGGAGTCGGTATTTGGCATTCAAACATTCAATAGAACACCACCTGCTGCGGCCTTCTGAGTAGTAGTGGGTGTAACTTGGGTAATTCCGTGTAGTGAAGACATGCGGAATTGCCTAAGAGTTATGCGAGAAGAGTCATCCCACATTTAGCGCTATTGCTTAGTGGATAAATGCCCCCTCGCATCCAAAATTGGTGCGAGGATGTATTTGTGCTAAGAAATATTGCTTAATGCAAGAGAACATGAATAGCGAGCACGAGCAGCCACGCGCACTTGCTAAATGTGCTCTTGGGGTTGGATTTCCCTGCAACTTACTACTGGCATTTAGCGCTATTTCTTAGAGCAAAATGCACCCTTGCTGTCTAAATGGACGCGTACATTCATTTTGCACTAAGAAACAGTGCTAAATCCAGCAGAACATGAACAGCGTGGTCATTTCCCATCAAATTACTATTAATTACGTGAGCAGGCGCAATCATGAAATTATTGCAAATTCTGTGTCCAAGAGTAACGCAGAATTACCGAAATGACTCTGATTATTCCAGCGTAATCGAAATTCTGCCCGGGCTCACTTCTGAGTATAACTTTGGGCCCTGGCACTTATTCTTTTGTAAATTAAGCACTGGACATCTTTTTATATGGTCCAACATGCCTTTCGTGGAAAGAGGCTATGATAATAGCTAAACTCAGCTGTCTTCCATCAGGCCACCAAAGTGCTCTTCTGTTCACTGCCTGTAGCTCCTATGTTTAGGAGAAACAGTCTGGGAAGAAAGGGGTCCTTCATTCTGGCTGAAGTCCCACAGAACAGTCTAGAGGTTATAATCAGTTTTATACATTTTGGGAAGTTTTCATCGAAGCAGATTGTCATTAAAACGTTTCTCTATTTTGAAATGATCAGTATTCCACTTTGTCAGATATAACTGTGTTCAACAAGGCAAGTTTGTCCAAGTCTAAAATGGGCTGGTGAACCGCAGGTTTGGCTAATAGGGCATCTGCCCCATGGGAAATAACCCCTTCTTATCTTTCCTTTTCATTTAAACTAACTGTGTATGTCTGCATATGTGTACAGTCACCATTCTTATACTCACCATCAGTCAGCTACTTGAGCTGTGTGTGAAAGCTGTAACTGCACAGTACAGCACACTTGCGGCACATCTAACATCTTATTATTGGTTGCTTGGTGCAGCAGTGTTTGTACAGTAAGGAAAAGCCCCTTCAAATCTTGTGACACTTCAGCTGCCTCAAATCCTGGTCTGAATCCTGAAAAGGCAATCACCTGTAGAAAAATAAATATACACAAGAGACAGGTGTGCAGTGTGACAGTACTGCAGTGAACATATCCATCGGAGCAAAACTGGGTTCAGAACGAGAGTATTTAGGGGCCAATTGCAATCAATCAATCAATCAGGATTTATAAAGCACAGCAAATCACCCATGAGTGTCTCAAGGCGCTGGAGTTGCTAGCGGCTTCGCAGTGCTCTGTTCATTTGAACAGCCAGGTCTTGAGTCCTTTTCTGAATTCCCAGAGCGATGCTGCGTTCCTGAAGTGCAGCGGAAGGTCGTTCCAGGCTTCAGCCGCCAGGTGAGAGAAGTAGCGTTCTCCGCTGTTGGATCAGCAGATCTGGGAGGATGTCTGCGAGGAAAAGGGAGGCGGAGAACAGGTGTGTGGTAGGTTGGTGAAAGGTCACTCGTTTCTTGATGTATGCTGGTCCTTCGTCATGCAGGGCTTTGTATGCATGGGTCAGTATCTTGAATTGACATCTCTGCTGGATCAGGAACCTGTGTAGGTTCTTGAGGTGCAGGGTGATGTGAGTCCTTCTGGGTGGGGGTCAAGGATGAGTCTTGCTGCTGCATTCTGTATAGTCTGTAGTCTCTTCTAAACAAATAGGGGAGAGAGAAGCTAGGATCCATTCAGCTTCCATTCAAGTATCAAGTAATCAGGGGAGAATGGATCACTTGTCCTGTTTTTACCAGGGTCTTAGGTTCTTGCCGTCTAAAAAACCCTCATTCACGTATTTCTCGTAACAGCGGTATATCTTGGTTATCCGCTTTTATTTATTACGTGAAAAGCATCATCATTGGGTCTTCTCTGTGCTTTCCTCCACCTGGAGGGAGACCAACTGGTTATTCGCAGTAGTGATCAGGAGTGGTGAGGGTAAGGGTGAAGTGAGCTTAAAATTGCCTTCTTGCCTCTGGTTCAATTTTATTTCGTCAGGGGTAGGGCAAGATTAAAAGTAATGCGGTGCGTAAATAGAAAGGCTACTGATCTATCGCACCTGTGAAGAAAATGGGTGGTCAAGCGGTCAACATGTTTCAGCCCTTTGGGTGCCTTGTCAGGTCGGAGGGCTTTCTTCAGGACCGGGTTGGCAAGTCACTGTTGCGTGGCTTGCATAGGTAAGTAGTTGCACTTACCCTTCTTCTTAAAGCATCAAGTAGTGCGCTGTATGGTTATGGGTCAGTTGAACCTATAACTCTGGAAAGGGGAGAAAATACCATCATGACAGTATACATATATATTAGGTACTTCTTAATTCAATTATGACCATTTACTGTCAGTGTGATGCAGAGTGTGCTCCTTGGGAGCCTATGAATCTATTGAGAAACATAAAAACACACTATTGAGAAATTCACTTGGCTAGGGTTTGGAGAAAACATTCATGGCTGGGAACATAACATTAAAGGGAAATATGGAGTTCCCACTCAGGTCTTTGCGTAATAGGATTATCATAGTTTGCTATTTTTGGAGCGCTGTGATCGGAAGATTTAATTATCATGCACTATCACGGTGCGCTTATGCGTGGGTATTTGTGTAGATCATGATTGCACCGAATGGTTTAAGTGCTTATAGTCTCTGACGGAAGCAGGAACAGGTTCAGTAGGGTTAATCAGGGTATTCAGAACGAAGGTTATTCTTTCTACATGTTTGTAAAGCTAATTGGTTTTTGGGCTTCTTAGCAGCTGCGTCCGGGTTTAAGGTATTCACTCGCAGTTAGTTGAGTGCTTTGTAGATTAAAACTAGGGAAGGATCTCAAGCGTTTTTCCCTCGAGAAAATGCATCCATACACAAAGGATGAATACACTGCACCTGACCAACAAAGCGACATCGAATCAACAGGAGAAAACTCGTTAGATAACTCTGACTGGAGTGGAGACGAAATTCCATACCAACGATGCACCAGAGGACAACACAGACATTCGACACGCAGATGGCACAACCAATGGAGAACACCTCAGTATGGCGAACACCTACATCCAATGTTCCAACCTTATGAACCCTAGGCACCAAACTTTCAAGGATGGAGGAACCCCTACATACAGGGCCCACCACCCCAGGGATTCAACCAAACCAACAGGCCACCACCTCCTCCTCCCCCTCCTTTTTTAGGGAGAGGTCCCAACAATTGAAGAGGGAGAAGAAAAGTAATGACGTGGACAGAACAAGATCGGCAAGTCCACACTCACAGCATGTCCAAAGAGAAACCATGAACCAGCACAGCTCACTCATAGTGTTTTATCCGTCAGATTCACTAACAGTTGGTCTCCCTTCTTGTGGAGGAAAGCACAGAGAAAACCCAATGATGATGCTTTTCACATAATAAATAAAAGCGGATAACCAAGATATACCGCTGTTACGAGAAATACGTGAATGAGGGTTTTTTAGACGGCAAGAACCTAAGACCCTGGTAAAAACAGGATAAGTGATCCATTCTCCCCTGATTACTTGATAGTCTGTAGTCTCTTCAGGAGGCGTGCAGTCATTCCTACGTAAAGAGTGTTACTGTAGTCAAGTCTGCTGGTGATGAGGACTTGAGTGACGGACCTTCTGGTGTTGATTGGGAGCCACCTGAAGATCTTATGGAGCATGTGTACGGTGTGGAAGCAGGCAGGCAAGACTGAGTTTACCTGTTTCTGCATATATAACTTGCTTCCCAAGATGATGCTGATGTTGCAGACATGGTCTATCGGGGCGGGGGAAGGGCTGAGTTCAACAAGCCACCAAGTGTTGTTCCTTGGCAAGGTATTGCTCCCAAAGATGAGGACTTCCATCTTGTCCAAGTTGAGCTTGATACAATTGTCCTTCATTCAGTCAGCGACATTCAACATACATCTGTGGAAGTTGGTTCTGGTGCTGTCACAAGACCCCTCCACCACCAGAACCAACATACACAGATGTATGATGAACATCACTGACTGGATGAAGGACAACTGTCTCAAGCTGAACTTGGACAAGACGATGCCTTTGCAGTACGAGTGCCTCTAGGTTTCCAGAGGCCACAATGGGAATAAAAGATCCATGTAACTCTGCAGTTCTGTGGTGCTTCCTTCAGAGACTCCGTGTGCTGAAAGATGATGGAGCCTCAAAGTGAAAAACTGATGAAAATGAGGAGTTACTGGGGCAATCTGGACCAGTGTTACAGCCATCCCTGTTAGACTCTCATTTCTCGGGGAACCTCGAGGTCTCTGTGTGATCCCCATTAATTCTGGCCCCAGATTTACCGGTATTGGCAGCATCAATAACTCTTGGGGTGAAGTTGGCGAGGGAGATAACGGGGAACTTGAAATGAGGCTTGTGGTTGTAATACACTTTCCGGCTAAAGCAATTCCTGTTTAGTGGGATGATTCACCTCTGGACTGGGGTCACTAATTTTACTGTCCCGTACTTTTATATAGTTTTTAGCATTTATTTTTATTGTTTTTTATAAAACATTAACATCAAAGGATCCTTCAGATACCACCTTATGATTGTATAAATATAAATGAGTATCATGCTCTATCACAGTTTCTGTAACAAATCAGCAATAACAGCAAACTCAGTGGCATAACAAAAGCTTCAGCAGTCTCCGCGGTGCAGGTGGGGGGGGGGGCGAGCTCTGGGGCCCCCTCCAGCACTGGCAGGTTCCTAGCCTGAGAGCTCTGGACTGGGTCCGGAGCGTGGGGGGCCCCATCAAGTTTTGTTACACCACTGAGCAAACTTAGTTATAACCAAGATAGTTTGTGACATCTTTGAGTCTCAGTTGCAAAACCTTCCCCTCGCCCTTGTGGAAATCAAAATCGTAACCTGCAGAGCCTCCCTCCTGTGTTAGCGGAGTCCTCGGTAATTGATGCATGATCCCTCACACTGTATCACACTTCTTGAGACAGCCAGGGCTGGTGCTACAGTTCTCTCCCTGGCCTTGCACCACTCCACATCAAGGCATCAACATTCAATGAAGGTGTCAAGTCCACGTTTGTGTAATGTTACTAGGCGCCATCATCAAAAAACACGGCTTCAATAACAACTTATGACATTTCTGTTCTTCACTTTTGTCAAACAGCATTATTGAAGGTGTCCGATCATTGAGGGGGTCTCCAATGAAGGTGCCTCTCTGTGTTCCAAGCCCTTGGACCCTGGGACGTTGCTATGATGTCTGGAGTTTAGGGCTAATTTGGCTGCAAACTCTAGGCCTGGACTAGTGAATATCTTTTCAGACCTCATTAGATTTGGTCCTTTATATTGAGTTCTTTGTTCCAGCCAGAAGCTGGCCACATTGCCCCCTCCCTGAGGTACACTTGTGCTTTTTCCCATTCCGTGTCTATTTTTGTATCATGGTTTTGTTTCTATTTCATGAGGTTGCACATAAGGAACGGGTGCTGAGGGACGGACATAGGGAACATCTCTCTCTGTTTATACAGCGTGCCAGTGGTGCAGCCCCTTATGCTGTTTTTCATTTCTTTTTAAAACAAGCACTGGCAAAGCCAATAGGTTTGGGGGGTGCTCACCAGCTCTTCGGCTTTGTCAGCACTTATTTTGTTTTAGTATGATTTTTGCAAGATGTTACTGTTGGGAATACTGCTGGGCCCCTCATTAATCTAAAAAATTGACAAAATTCTATTTTGGTCTCAAAAAGCACACATTGCCGTAGCAGCCCCTGGCACTTAAAAGAAATATGTCATGTGTGAATGTACTCATTGTGAAGTGAAGGTAGCCAATGGCTGAAGTGGTCTGACCCACTGACTCATTCTGTGTACTGCAGTAGGTGGAAGTAAAATATGATTGACACAATAACAGACCAATGAATAAAAGGGTCTGGCTGAAATATATATTAGATAATATAAGAATATATGCATAAAATGTTGGTAAAATCATAAAGATCTTGGATAACTCCAGACCTAAAGAGGCATCCTTGTTGGTCTGGCTTCAATGAAGCTCGCCAGAGGCCTTTATGGTAAATAGTCTTGGGCAGTTTTACTACAGCTTGATATTGCACACGGTTTGCAACAGAAATGTAGTAAAGTCATCGCAAACTATGGAAACGTCACTACCAAGAATAACTTAAGCCAAAATCTCAAACCAGAAAAATTGTTCGCCAACTATCCCTCAATTACATCAAGGATGGAATGATGGAGCTTACCCAGGATAAAAATTCAAGTTTCCTAGGACATGTTAGAACATAATATTTGTCCATGGCAGGAGCGCAGATGGAAATTTCAGTAATTTTTTAAAATCTTCACAGAACACAGCTGTCATTTAGTACTGCCACATTTTCTTCATCTAAATGTAGCTGGTGAAGGATGGGGTGCATTACACAATCAGGCGCAGAAACAGACAACGGGTCTCGCTTTTTGTTGCAATTGTATTATTGTGTTGTGATGATCAGTGGGGTGTGCGCCAGTGCAGCTTCTGTGGTGCAGGACCCGGTTGGGCCTTATAAGGCCTCCATCTTGTGACCTTTCACAGCATGTGTCAGGGTTTAACTCACTGAGCCATCTTTCTGTTGAAAGCATGAGTCTGCTACGGATGTAAATCAGTGGAGAGAGGCTGACGGCAGAGGGATGTGTCAGCGAGGATAAACACACACATGCTCTGGTGGAGCCAGCGCTGGAGGGGGGGGGCAGTTACAGCATAGTCGTCGCTAATTCAAGCGCTACATGCAGAACCATCTTTATATATGAGTTATGCAGAAATACGCAATTGTTTTACATAAAGATGAATGCAAAGAACAAGGCTTGGGTGTCTTCTGTGCCCACCAATGTGTGATCATATATATGGTCTTTTAACCTCCATCTTATACCGCTTGTATCTTGGAGTACACAACACTGGTCCTTGTACTGTGCAGCTTTTCACTCAAATCTTCTGCGTCTGGTGGCTCAGTGAACTGATCTAAACACTACAATCATCTACATTTGATCCCGTGGGTAGTAGTTCGACATCTCGTGACTGCTCAGCCCTTCCTCCTCATAAAGGCAATTAAAGGATTAAAATTTGGCCAAACGAACACCGCTTTTGTGCAGTTTTTTATATTGAGCGAACAACACCTAAGGGCATTAGAGTGCTTTACATAAGCCCCAGATTATATTGCACGATCTCTGACTCATTTGTTTGGTGATGAGATTAAATGATTTTCCCAGAATCACAGGATGCTGAGCCCATGCCAGGGTTCAAACCTGGGGCCTTATATACAAAGATACCTAATAAGAAGTCGTAAATTGCATCAAATAATGAGTTCCAATTTGTGATATTTTATTGAAATGGATTCTGTAAGTGTAATTTGTGCAACAACTTCTAAAGAGTGCATTGGTATTTTGGGGACCAACCTATGCACTAATAGGTTGGTTCAGAAAATACTGATTCATCGTGGGTCGCTATTCAACCAACCTTATTAATATGCATGAGGTAGGTTGCACATTGAGACCCACTACGATTGGTTAGAGTCACAGGATGGGGTTAGCAGATCACCATGGCTCTGATTGCACTTAAAGAAAGCAATGTTTGTTTTCTAAATGCAGTCTCTTTTCCGTTTCCATGGAGCACTGTCTGCTCCTAAAATCTGTTTTTGTCGACATTCACAAATGGGAACAGGTCCCTTGAGGAATTCTTCCAGTTTGTAAATAATTATTACCAATTTGGATTTGGTGGTAAAAAATGAATGATTGTGTTCAAGTGTGAAATTTTATGGTCTCGGGGCACTGGACCAGGGCAGCTTAATTTGAGGGGGTGCCTCTACATAATATGAGAAAACACACGTGTAAACGATAGAAATTGAATCAGGTTTGTTTGCACTTTATTACAATGAAACCACTTCGACAAGAAGTGTAAAAAAAACACTTTAAAATTAAATTATGAGCCGTTGAGTCTTAGCAAAGACCAGATGGCAGAAGACACATGCTAAAATTATGGCAAAAGCATATAATGAAATACTTTTAGAATAACGTGAATGCAGGAGAAAGAGGAGAAACATTTGTGAATATAATAAATATATGCAACAGTGTCAAGATTGTCTTAGAGAGCAGAAGAGAAATGCCATTCAGAATGCACTAGAAAATATGCAACCTTAATGAAAATTCTCTTGAAGAGCAAGAACATGCAATTGCAATAATGTTTAGAATAATGGCAATGCAGAGGAGAGAGAGAAGGAGACAATTTCAAAATACAATACGCATTATAGCCTCAGCCAAGATGGTGGCTGAGGAACCACATATGCGTGTGCGAGGTAGTTCGACAAATGGACTGTGGGCAGCTCATTTATACCCTTTTGAATGACGAACTATTGACCACAAAATCACGACATTAACATGTGCTTTTGACCGCAGAACATGACGCATTTTGGTCACTTCTCTGAAATATTTAGGAACACAGAAGTGACACCGACATTACAAAAGTTTACCAAAACGGTCACTTGATGTTTGACCGTAAATCATAATGAAATTGAACATCTATCGAACCGGATTTGCGTCACTTCAGGGAAATTTGTATACGTTTATAAGAGTTCCTCTTAGCTTGAGATGTTCTGTGTTCTTGTGGTTAGCTATCTCTCAATAGGAGAGAGAAGTGATGAGCTCATCTCGTGCAAGGAGAGAGTGGGGGCCTGGGGGAGCTGGGGCTTCGCTGAGGAGATGTCTTATGATTTTAGTCAGAGGCACAGGGCCTGCTGTACAGGGCCTACTGTGTTTAGAAAAAGAGTTTACAATACTTTGGTCAATTTAACAAATCCCTTCATGCTGGTGGGGCCATATGGGGGTCTCATGCTTTAGGTGTGGGGCAGGATGGGCCTGGGGCACTATATGATAAGAATAGACCCTGCTTCACGCCCTCCTCTTGTTCATTCTTGAACAAAATCCTTATAGCATACCTTGCAGGCCCTCCTTCTAGTTGGTGTATCCCAGGGGTGTCATCCATATTAGAACATTGGCTCTCCTGTATCTTCCTTAACGCTATATACTCTCCTTCAGGTATGTTAATGAGGGATGCATATGGTGTCTGTGTAGGTGATGGTGGATCTATATTTAAATCCTATCTCAGTTGGTATCTACTAGTGGTGAGTTGGGGGCTATCTGCCTGGCATTTGGTAATGGTAGCAGGCTGCATTTAGTGTAGTCCTATTGTTTTTACTTCTACAACTTCTATAAGTGCTAAGTTATTCACATTCCCTGTTCTATCCTTGCTCTCCCTTTGCTAATTCTGCTACTCTCGGGAGGTGCAACTGCTACGGACATGGTGTGTTAACTGAAGAGCATATCACGCATTAGGACACAGCCCACGTATTTAGAGACAGGTAGGACATTGTAACACATGCTGTTTTCTGTGTCTGTAGGCCGGTGTGTGCAAACATCCTGCCCTGCCAACTGTCCCCCTGTCCCATCTTCATCAATGGCTATTTATTCAATTTGGTACAATATCTCTGTGCCATTTAAGCAGTATCTCAGGTATAATACTGTGATCATAATACACTATAAGGAGCGTAGTCATTATAATGGCAGCAATGGGGGTCAATGCTGCTAGTAGCACGCATGATCATTTTCTCTCATTGTTCTGAAAGTCTTGAGGCATTGTTCCAATCGTTGGTACGTGTGGCTAGTTGGAAGAATGTCTTATCTTCTGCTGTACTTTTACTCTTTCCAAAAGTCTGCTGAGGAATAATGCAGAGCCTCAGAGATGACACCTGTAAACAGAAAAATTAACCGTTGGTGCCTGTCTTCAAGTAATTTGAGAGGTTACAAGCACTTCTATTACCTAGGCACTTTCAATATGAAGAAAACAAAGTAATGAAGAAGGTAAAGATGTCTTGTTGTCACAACTTGTAGACTGAGGGGTTGGGGCATTGATGTTCCAGACGTCTTTAGTTGATGTATCATTGGGGCCCGCTTACACACTCTTCCTTTCTCTGCTGTGTGCAGCACGCGCAACCCTTCAGGATGAGCTTGGGATACCATTTTCACTTGGTATGTTTCGTGGAACACATGTTGTAACGAGGCTGTCCTTGATGTGATGCAGGGGAAGGCACTGGAGACTCCTGTGGTGGCGGCGGAGTTACTGCGGACTTTCATGTGGGCTGAGCTTTGTCACTCTGTCTGAGGTGCTTCTCATGGACAACAGAGCAAATGGTAGTGCATCAATTCAGGTCAGCTTAGCGGATGCACAAATCTTCCCTATCTTATTTTTCAATACTCTGTTCTTTCTCTCAACAGCGCCCGCTGCTGGTGGATGGTAGGCACAATGTAGTTTCTGTGTAGCTCCTAGCCCCTTGCACAACCCCTCAATCACATGTGAGATGAACGCTGGTCCATTGTCAGAACCCAAAAGCATAGGTACTTAAAAGCGCGGTAAGAACTCTTTCAGGAGGCATTTGGCAACAGTTTGTTCTTTGCAGTTCTTGGATGGGTATACCTCAGTCCATGTGCTGAACATGCACACAATAACCGACACGTACTTGTAGTTTTGAGTAGGGGGACATGTTGATGAAGTCCATTTCATGTGGGGAAATGAAGTGGCCTGGGGCAGGAAGTACCCTTTCCACTTTTACCATTGTACCAGCATTAGGAAAACAGTCTGATCATTCCATCACGTCCTACATGTGGTGGACTATGAAAAAGTCTGGCCATGGGAGCAAGCATTATCGTTGGTAAACATATCTTTCCATTTGGGCCTATCCATATTCCCTCTTCTGTTTGCCTACATCCTCCCCTTCTCCATTCCTCCTTTTCTTCCCCCAGCCCTTTGAGTAATATACTTTGGGTCATAGTACATATCATCATCCTTTATCTTTATATCATGATATCATGTGGAGTAGGAGCAATTTGAACCATTGTGTTCTCACAACCAGTTAATGCTATTCCTTTTTTACGTCTGCATCAATAAATTCTTTACCTCTTGATACATAGTCCTTGGAGGTGGTGTGTGCGGCACATTCTACAATTGAAACTCTCTTTAGTAGTAACAGGCCTTGCAATAGGTGTGCTTATTGATGGTGCATGCTGTATTTGTTGGCCAGCTGAGGTAAGGAATCCCCTCATGGCCCACAGCTGGCCAAGATCAGGGGCCACCCCAAAATCATATTTGCCGTCTGTGTAAATGTTCACTATTCTTCCTTCATGTTGTTAATCTCGCAGTACATTCCAGTACATTTCTAGCCGTGCCCACTGCGTAAGAAGTTTGCAGTGAGCCTGCGTTATTGCTGATGCATGAACCATGAACTATTAGATCTACATCTGCATTGGGGAAAGGTGTCTCTCTTAAATCATGTTGAACATTTGCATACTTATCTGTTGCTAGCACACATGAACTATTCTTTACCAAACACTCCCTGTCTATTACCCGCTGCTATGTGAGAAATCAGTAGTGGCGCAATGTGTGGGCCAGAATTATAGAACACATTTGTACCAGTGGAGCTTTCTAACCAGATATGAGAGGGTGAAAACGTTAATCATTAAGCACATGCATGCAAACATTTCATTTTGAAAACAGGAAACCTATTACACCCTGTAGGGGAATGAAGGAAAGAGCATAAAAATTATATTGTCATCCCTGTACAAGACTTTAAAAAGAAATCCATTATCTCCAAAAGCAAAAGAAGAATTAAAACATTGTACTATAGCTTGTCCCAACAGCAAACACAGATGAAAATCTCTGTCACAGTAACACCTCTGGGAATCAAAATACTCATAGTTGTCAAACTGTGCCAATCCTTTATACCTTGAAATCTAATTACAAACACCCTTAAATACTGCACCTGTATATTAAAAGACATTAAATCTGTACACATTGTATCCATAAAACATTATAATACGAAGCATTGTTATTCAATGCACACTATCCTTCTGCATTGGCATATACTCATTACTAAAGATCAATATATAAACATAATATAAACATAATATTACTACTTTTTATCCTATCCTTTGTAGCCCCTGGTGAATGCACTGCATTAGAATGCATTTTAGCACATTCCACCTCACAATATAATTCGTTATTATAGTATTTTCTGCAACTCTGAAGAACCTAGAACTGAAAAACATTAATATACATACACATTATTTATGTTAGATACACACACAAAATACTACTTCTCCTTGCGCCATTTAAGTAGGCAAAACCCTTCAAGAACGCAATATACCTAGTGCCATTCTATATATATCTGTTTGTGAGGATGGCGGTGTTATATGTTAGGTGGCGGTCTGTGGAGTGAGAAAGGGGGAAAACAAGCCAGCTACCTAACCTGACCTAATTGTGTGATCCTGGGCAATTTATTTCTCTCGTTCATGCTCTGCCAACTAAATACATATATATATCTATGTCTTTTTTTTTTTCTCCAATCTCCAGTTTGTTTCTAACCACAGGAAACTATTTCTAATGGCCTTCCTGCCTGGCCCAACGCCCAGAATCTGTGGTCAGCCAGGAGCCTTAATTCTAACGGCAGCCCAAGAAAAAACCTATTAACCCTTTGTTACCTCGTAATATCTAAAAAAAACACGTGTTGTGTTCCAGTGTATGTTATGCTAAATTATATTTTAGCATAACATGTCTTTTTTGTAAAGCGCACGTTCACTCAGAATGGTATTGAGGCGCTAAATAGCAGATCTTATTGTTCCCTCAACTCAATGGTACTCCTTTTATCCACCTCAGAATGATGAAGGGCTGAACAGACCCCGCATCTACCCACCTTAGAAGGATGAAATGCTCAGTAGACCTAGTAGCATTGGAACATGCGACTATGAAGTCAAACACAGGGTCCCACAAACCCAACCCACGTTCATTATGTGACATGCATGTTGTGTAATACGCCGTATTGTCTAGTCTCTTGCTCCTAAGGGCCTGGAATAATGTATTGGACCTATATTTTGAAGCGTATTGCTGCTGAAAGGGGATCGGTGTCATTGAATATTTGGGGCCAGGAAATGTTATGTGTAATCCAAGACAAAAATCGGGTGTAGTTAGTGTGCATTCCATTCCATCAATATGTCTCCCTCTTCTCTCCCTAATTCTGTGCACATGAAATCGAAGAGAACAGACTTATTTCACTAATTCCTTCTTCTGTCCAATGATCACCATCTGCCTTGTTCACGAGCCTAAATTTCAAAACTCTCATGTATTAGCTAACTCCAACTGTGTGCGCTCTGTGGCAGTACTTCCTGGATCTGCCCTAGCATTTGGGCTACCTGCTCATGCCTGGAGAGGTGGCACTCCCCACTGCATGGGCTGTTGTTGAATTGGACGCAGGTAGGAGTAAATTATTTGGTGCGTAGTTGCTTGGTGCTGCAGTATTTTGTGCTTGTTTAATCTTCATTGTGAATGCCTTTGGAATCCCTACTCCCCCTCTTTCTGCCACTTGACTGAATAGACAGGTGGAAGTACCATTACTACGGGGCCAAGCACACAGGAAAGGTGAGGTGAGAAGCGTGCTGGGTGATGGTCAAGGAACAGAATGTACGTTATTTAGGTTGTAATGAGTTAAAATAGGGGAGCCTATTGAAAAATAGTTCACAAAAGTCGTAATTTAAGCGTTGTGACGGCTGCTATTTGGAAACTAAATGTAATATTACATGTGACACTCCGCCTCTACATGTTGTGGTACAGTCAATTGCAGGACTCCGTTTATCTGTAACCCAGGGGACTGTTGTTCTATATGAATTACTTATTGTGACTCTTCCACTTCTATTTATAGAGATCAGAGCCTTCCAAATCAAATTACTGGTATTTGAAATTAGGTGGGGCTACTTATTGTTGAGTGTATCTTTTTCCATTTTTATTTAAATGTGAAAGTTTGTATGGTCTCAGTGGCAAAAAATGTTCACTTATTTCTACCTAGCAGGGTTTGCATCGTTAGTGATGGGACTTTAGAATTGGGTTGGGGTTTGGCGTGAGCCCTGCATATGGTGGGAAGTTGTGTTAAATCGAGTGTGGATATCCTAACTTCTGATGTGGGGGTGAGATTGACTCCCAATATGTTCCACACAATTGAAATGAGGCCACCGTTATTTTGGCTTATAGGGGACAGTGTATCTGTTATGCTATTATACACAGACACAGGTCAGTTAATTAATGTGTGCAAAACTAATTCAACAATTTGGGGTTGGTTGTTGTTCATTACGTGGTAGTTATCTGAAAGAGACTTGTGCTAATTAAATGTGGTACTGCGCCACATAGGTCAGAGAGAACCAGGGAGGGGCAAGGGGTAGCTGTATAATACTACTGTTCACAAGAACCCAACAACATTCATATTAAAGACATTTACAATTCTAGTAATTGTTGATCTCACTAGATACATAAAAATCAGGGCTCCAGGCACAGATACTTAGTTCAAAAAGGTAACCGCAATGCATGCGAAAAAGCCACAATAAAAAGAGATACGACCACAAAAATCATTACACTACAATTATACAAAATATGAAGCACATTATCTACACGTGTAGTTATAGAAAACCCAGAAAGAGTTGCGCATTCTCCCGTCTGCCTGAATGCATACAGAAAGACGATGCCTTTAAAATAACCTTGCTAAAAAAAAAAGGGAAAGAAAAATAAATGTCTTCACGTTTCAGTTTAACAGAAAGAGAACAGGAAACCAACACTTCCTTTTACTGGTAGCTAAGCAGATAGGAAGGCGTCCCCTCGCCACACAGGCGTGCCACACAGAGCCACACGGGCCTACCACATAGAGCCACAGGGGACTTTCACATAGAGCTACAGGGGCCTTTCACATAGAGCCACAGGGGCCTTTCACATAGAGCCACAGGGGCCTTTCAGTATATCTCCGTAATATGAAACATATGTATACATTGAAAACCACAGTATTTACACTGTAAAAAAGGGTGCATCAGCACCTGACTCAACGCCTTTGTACATGTGGGAATAGATGAGGAATTGGTTTATGTAGCAAGATACCAGCGGAAGGCAAAGGACTGCGAGCATTGGACAGAGGGACGGCCAGGGAGACAGAGTCCACCAAGACAGGCACACAGCACACTGGGGAAGACCAAAAGTGCAAGAGAAAAAAATACTCTTAACTTAGGCTTACCCGAGGGCTGGCTGTAGCTGCTCAGTCAGGAAAAAGGCTCGGAAGGCAGTCACTCCGCCCGCTGTCTCACAGGATGCGGCTGGAACCCTAGTACGTCTGTTCGTTGGTCGCCAGATGTTCGAGGGTGAAATTTTATGGTCTCGGGGCACTGGACCAGGGCAGCTTAATTTGAGGGGGTGCCTCTACATAATATGAGAAAACACACGTGTAAACGATAGAAATTGAATCAGGTTTGTTTGCACTATATTACAATGAAACCACTTCGACAAGAAGTGTAAAGAAACACTTTAAAATTCAATTGTGAGCCGTTGAGTCTTAGCAAAGACCAGATGGCAGAAGACACATTCTAAAATTATGGCAAAAGCATATAATGAAATACTTTTAGAATAACATGAATGCAGGAGAAAGAGGAGAAACATTTGTGAATATATTAAATATATGCAATAAGTGTCATGATTGTCTTAGAGAGCAGAAGAGAAATGCCATTCAGAATACAGTAGAAAATATGCAACCTTAATGAAAATTCTCTTGAAGAGCAAGAACATGCAATTGCAATAATGTTTAGAATAATGGCAATGCAGAGGAGAGAGAAAGAGACAATTTCAAAATACAATACGCATTATAGCCTCAGCCAAGATGGTGGCTGAGGGGAACCACACATGCATGTGCGAGGTAGTTCGACGAATGGACTGTGGGCAGCTCATTTATACCCTTTGAATGACGAACTATTGACCACAAAATCACGACATTAACAGGTGCTTTTGACCGCAGAACATGACGCATTTTGGTCACTTCTCGGAAATATTTAGGAACACAGAAGTGACACTACATTACAAAAGTTTACCAAAACGGTCACTTGATGTTTGACCGTAAATCATAATGAGATTGAACATCTATCGAACATGATTTGCGTCACTTCAGGGAAATTTGTATAAGTTTATAAGAGTTCCTCTTAGCTTGAGATGTTCCGTGTTCTTGTGGTTAGCTATCTCTCAATAGGTGAGAGAAGTGATGAGCTCATCTCGTGCAAGGAGAGAGTGGGGGCCTGGGGGAGCTGGGGCTTCGCTGAGGAGATGTCTTATGAGTTTAGTCAGAGGCACAGGGCCTGCTGTACAGGGCCTACTGTGTTCAGAAAAAGAGTTTACAATACTTTGGTCAATTTAACAAATCCCTTCATGCTGGCTGGTGGGGCCATATGGGGGTCTCATGCTTTAGGTGTGGGGCAGGTTGGGCCTGGGGCACTATATGATAAGAATAGACCCTGCTTCAGCAGCAAAATAATAATATTTAAGCTAAGGAATTGGTGTGTCTGGTGGCCCAGTGGACTGATATGTCAACTGTAGGGGTCTGTGTTCAACCGCACGGTCACAGGTTCAAATCCTGGTGGGTCCACTCAGCCTTTCATCCCTCTGCGGCCTTTCATCCCTCTGAGATTGATGAGTATCGTTGGGTAACAATCAACATCTGTTATTCAGTGCCAAGATGCCCTTGGGTGAAAGTGCGCTTTACAAATACACGTTTTTGGAAAGGATGCCCTCTCCAAATACTCATTCAGTATTTAGTCTGAAGCCCAAATTGTGATTCAGTGACATGTTACCAAATTGCAATTTGGGTTTTGTACATTTAAAAATTCTATTTTGTATTTGCTAAGGTTCGCTTTCCATATCAGGTCACCGTTTCCCCCAGTTCTAAGGTCAGCAACTCTGGCCATTAGGCAACAACTCCATTCAACAGTAATAAACCAGTCCGTAGGGTAAATTCATGGTTTACGACACGTTCTAAACACCAACTTCCACTGTTTGATGCTTTTCCATCTAATGTGTTTCCCTTACACATTTAAAACTGAAACTTAGTCCACAGTGGAAGAAAGAATACATGCATAGAAGAGAAGAGGTGCTTTAGTGGCTGAATTGCAATCGTACGATTCCTGTTAAACCTGTTTTGCCTAATTGTGTGACTCTGGACAAGTCAGTGTCTCTGACCACTCCCCTATTCCATGGCAAAATGTAGCCATTAAATCACTTGCTCTGTTACCAGAAGCACAGCCATGGATTGGCTTGCAAGGGGATCTGCGATTGTTATTTACTGGGCACACCTAAGCAGCGCTGTGAAGTCTGTTGGGGCCATGAAGATGAAGCAGGTTCTGGCAGCCGCGGTCCGTGCAGGTAACAGCGGTAGGGCGGTGGGGCCGCGGGGGGGTGGGGGTATTTAGAGGGACGATGCAGAGGAAAAATTAAATAAATAATTTATTTTCCCTCTGCATCGTCCCTCGAAATACCCCCCACACGGCCCCACCTCTGTTACCTGCATGGACCGCGGCTGGGTGCTGGACACATCTGTAGCACTATGAGGAGGTGATTGCTGCTGTAAACTGCTGTACAGAGCACAGGTGGCAGAGCAGACAGAAGCCTGAGGTTTATCCCTCTGCCACTTCAGTCTCTGCCCCATGGCCTCTGTTAAGAAAGGCCGGCCATTGTGCTGCTGGCACACACAACACTTCTGTGGTAGTTCATGCAAAAGGCCTGAGGCTTCAAGCAATGGTTGGCTGAATGGCATGATGGACAGAGGAAGGAAGCTGGTGAGGACTGGGTTGTAATGAAGCGATGATGGGGGTAACTTGCTAAGCAGCTGAGTGAGAAAAGAAGGGAGCTGTTTGGGAGTTGAGGAGAGCAGCGATGGGGTCTGGATCAGGTGGAGGAGGGGAGGGGAGGAGGAAGGAAGCAATGATCAGTATGCCACAGCAGAACATGCAGGGGTAAATTTATCAGTATTTCACTAGATTACCCACTAGTCTTGGGTTCGGGAGTAGCGCGCTGTAAGCGCTCCATCAGGGGTAGCAAATCCTATATAAATACAATTCTTGCAAATAGAGTAGGCTAAATCATCGTATTTGTTTTCTTTTTGTTGTGCTCCTAATTGAGGCATTTTCCCTTTTCTGTGTGCTGCACAATGCAGCACACATAGAAAGAGAAACAACAAGGAGAAATAAATAAATTTTTCCTTGTTATCAGTCGGGCCGGCATGACTCGCGGAGGGGAGGGGAGAGGGTCGCGCAGGGAGTTGGTCGCGTGTGAAGGGGGGTTAATTTAAAAATATATATTTTTTTTATTTACCTTCGCCTCCGGTCCTGCATTGCACTCCTCTCTCTGCTCCTCACAGGAAGCAGGCAGCCTCCCTTTCCTCCCCTAAGCCAATCACAACGCTGCAATGGCAGCGTTGTGATTGGCTGGGACGCCGACCACACAGACTTCTATGGGGAGGCTGTTTTCTCCATGCAGGTGGCATGCAGCCTACATGGAGAAAACGGGAGAGTGCGTATGACTGGTTTGGTCGGCCCTGGGGCCGACCAAACAGTCAGCGCCCACAACAGTGGGCAAGCCACTCCTCCCCTGCCTGGAGCAGGACCGCCCACCCACCCACCCGCCCCCAACCAAACCCTTCTGCTTACTCGCAGTGCGAGAAGCAGAAACATAAAGTGGTATTCATCATACCATTTTATGTTTCAGCTTCTCGCACTGCGTGGATGAGCGGCCCCTGCTTGTTATGCCACACCTTGGGAGGCGTAGCATTTCGACACATTCCCAGCTCTAGCAATAATTGTAAATCTGGGAATGCACCAGAATCCAAGGGTGGATGCGTGGGAACACCCACGCTCCACCCATGGAATGCCTTCCTTAGGCAGAGGAATGAAACGCAGCAATTTGAGCTGCGTTGTGTTACTCTAGATTCATCAACCCATGCAGGGCCACGCAAGGTGGCTTGATAAATCTAACTTAGTTGCGTCGCCCTTACACCTCCTTGTGTGGCGGAAGGGTGATGCATCTCTTTGGTAAACGTGCCCCTCAGCTTTTAAAAGCTCCTTGCAAGGTATTGATTACAGAATATCAGCTATCACATCAATATATTCGAATCAATATTTTTCAGGATAATATTTTGCACCTTGATATTATGGTATACAACGTTTGGCGTCACTGATGGGAAAAGGGGGCATTTGAGAGGTCGAAATGAGGAACGTTTGGTAGTTAAGGAAAAGAGGAAGGTTAGGGTAGGAGCTTCAGAAGCAAGTGAGATGAAGAAATGGAAAGAGGAGGAAAAGCAGAAGGTGCAGATAGAGAGGTAGAGAGGGAAGGACAGAGTGAGAGGGAAATGGGGGAGAAAGAAAATGAGAGTGAAATAAAAGTGTTGAACAAAAAGGTTGAGTAGGTGAGAGACAATGTTATAGAAAGAGAGGGAAAGAGATGAAAAAGGTAGGACTGAAGTGTGAAAGAGAAGCAGGAGAGCTGGGACAAAAAAGATATTGTTTGCGATCGAGAGCGAGAGAGAGGGAGAGAGAGAGAGGAGAGCGCAATAGAGGACAAGCAAAGAGGTCAGCTTTATAGATAACTTTGAAAAAGGAGGGAGCAGGAAATAAGAGAAAAGCAGGAGTGTGAAAAAAGATGAAAAGGG
This sequence comes from Calotriton arnoldi, assembly GCA_963921515.1. Classification (NCBI taxonomy): domain Eukaryota; kingdom Metazoa; phylum Chordata; class Amphibia; order Caudata; family Salamandridae; genus Calotriton; species Calotriton arnoldi. Next base: position 21,344 of record CAWUFW010018740.1, on the reverse strand, counting down.
AATGGTGGACGGAGGTGAAAAATAAGAAAAATCAAGCCTCTGTAGTTCATAATTTTGTACAAAAATATCTGCGTGACCGAATGCTTAACAAAAATTGCATTAAAACTATGGACCTAGAGAGAGTGTTAGGCATGGATAGGAATTGGACATTTTTACTCCATGCGATTTTGCATGTTAATTATACGTTTCTTGTGGTACGAAAAGGAATGCAAACCAAATATTTTGCCCTCTAGTTGGTGTGCTGGCTGTTTCACTAGTCAATTAAAGTTCTATTTGCTGTAAAACATATGAAGATGTTTACAACAATTGGCCTCGTCTTTGGGACCTATTGACTTTGGCAATGTTCTAGCCATGCTGCAGAGTAACCACAATGCTGTGGAGCAAGGCTTTTAAAAAAACCAAAATGTTAGTTTGATTTGGCAATCCCACTTGGATTGGAAAACTAAAAGAACAAGCATTTGCACTGCAATAGGTCTCTCATTTGCAAGAGATAGAGCTATTGTAAATGATAATGTTTTTTACCCATGTGCTTTTGTTCGGAGTGTTGTGGATGTATGTCGTGTGGAGTGGAATTATGTGGTTTGGAATGAAATTGGTAGGTGTGGAATTATGTGGGGTGGTTTTGTGTGGTGTGTACTGTATTTGTGTAGTGGAATTATGTGGCATGGTGAATAGATAGGGGTGAGAAGGTCAGGGAATAGATAGACACGAAGACAGAGAGTGATAGGCAGTGTTAGAAATTGGGTTTCTGGTTGGCTAGGGTATACACTTAAGCCAGGCAGAAACCCCCACTCTAGTCAGGGTAAGGGAGTTACACACCCAAGATAACCTCTGCTCACCCCCTTGGTAGCTTGGCAGAGCAGTCAGGCTTATCCCAGAGGCAATGTGTAAAGCGTTTGCGCAACACACACATACACTAGTGATGCACTAGGTACACCACAAAAGAGACGGCACACAAGGTTATATAGAAATAGCCTTTGTATTATATATACATAAAACACCTTAGACCAAATACCACTGTGCAACACATTTAGACCACATTACATAAATCACTGCGCCTTGAGGCACTTGTCATAAAGATGCACATAAACCACATAAGACCATAATTACATAAAGCACTGTGCCACTAGGCACTTGTCCTAAGAATGCATAAATCATCAGCCGTCAGCACTTTGCCGTAAGGCGATTGTCATAATACAGGTAGGGCATCTAAGTAATACTGGTAAGGCTGCATACCCATAACATCTTACACCATCACATAACCCCTCTACCAATAGGCACTGGCCACAAGTACACAAACCACTGTGCCACTAGGCCCTTGTCATAGTCATCACACTTAGTGCCATAAAGTACTAATCACACTTTGCTCAGATTGCACAGATCATAAAAAAATTATCATGAAATAATTGGGCCACTGTCCTGTGTTTAGTATCCCAGGCGGCTAATAAACACCATGCCCCCGATCATGTATCACATAGCAGCTGCCGGCAGTCCTGCGGTGCAGCTGGAAACACTGGCAGTGTTTTCATTCCCCTTAAAGGCTGTCGGTGAACGCAAATCCCCACTGGGGACCTCGTCCTTGCCCCCTTACTTGGGGTATGGCCTGAGCCCAGCACTCCTCCTATCAGGCGGTCTGCACAGGTACCGTGGGGTAGGCGGCTGTAGCAGGGAGGATGCAACCGAGCAGGACCTCCGATGAGGATCCTTCCCTCCCGGCGGCCAACAGCAGATTGGAGCCTGCGGGGCCCCAGTTCTCTTCCAGGTGGGCCTGGTGGGAGCCCGCGAGGCTCCAGTTTCCTTGCGTGGTCGGGCCCCCACACAGAACCGCATCGGCCTCCTCCGCTGACAACCAAGCCGCCCGCACCGCAGTGCTGGACGACAGCAGAGTTCCTCCATTCTCCTCAGCTTGCGATGCCTGCAGCGGGCTCCCATGTGCCTTCTTTCTGCCCTCCGAGGTGGTGGCAGCAGATGGGAGCCCGCAAGGCTCTAACTTACTTCAGTGGTTGCACAGTCAGGACAGCAGTGGTAACTTCCGGATCATAGCCCTCGTGCTCCAGGGGATGGGCGGGGCTACCTCCGGACTTCTTCTCTCCCACGGGGCCTCATGGAATGGCATGATGGTGCTTTTGGGCAGGTTTTAATGGCGCAAGTGCTCAGGGAAGTTTCCCCACGTGCTTCCTGCTGGTTTCTTTCCCTTTGCCCAGAAAGCGGAGAACCACGTCGCTTCCAAAGCGCTGAAAGGCATGAAGCCCCCAAAAGGAGCCTGGAACAGCGCTCACCATGCGCTAGTTAACAGCTCACAAAGGAATAGAAGAGCTCACCATGCGCTAGTTACTACTTCCAGCACCTGAACTTGCTCAAATGAAAGTCAAAGCACGTAGAAGGAAGACTTTTATGTCCCTGAGTCTTCTACAACAGGAGGCCAGCACGCACAGGCCCTTGGAGATTCCCTTCACAAGCAAGATGCCACAGCAGGGCCAAAAAAGTCAGTCCTTTTCCTCCACCACAGACAGAAGCAGCAACTGCAGGCAACGCACCCCTCACTCAGAAAAGTCAGCGCTCCTCACACAGTCCTTCACTCTTCTTCTTGGCAGGGTCCTCTTGTTCCTTGAAGTAATCCAAAGTCTTGGGGTTTAAGGTGTAATACTTATACCCCAAAATGTTTTTGTTCTCTTTGTGGCAAGGGTCTCTGAACCCAGTCCAAACAAGTTCTGCCCTCACTGGTGCAGCATGACCACAGGGGGCAGAGACAGCATTGTGCAAAAGGTGACACAGCCTATTCAGGTGTAAGCAAAACTCCTCCCAACACTCTAAATGCAGACCAGGTCTATTCAGCCCTGTGATGAGTCACCCAGGCAAGGCACAGCACACCTCAAACCCCCTCAGTGACTGTCTAGAGTGAATGCACATCTCAGCTTCTGTCACTCACATGCCAGACACTGAATACACAAACAGCCAGAGGCACACAGAATGGTAAAGTAAGAAAATGCCCACCACTAAAAGTGGCATTTTCAAACACAAGATTTAACAAGCATTGGCATAGCCAATAGGTCTCGCTTTTGGAACCTTATAAGTATTTAGTTATGCAGCACAATATCCTTGGTGCATCAACATCAACTGTTGCATGGCTAAACACTTATAAGGTCCCAAAGGCGAGACCTATTGGCTATGCCAATGCTTGTTTACACTAGTTTTTGGCATGCTCAAAGGGTCAGGGAAGAAAATGCTCATCCTCGGGTGACTGGGTGGACTTTTAAGACTAAGACTAATAAAAATCTGAACATAGTTAATAGGACAGAATCAAGCTGAACAGCCTAAAGCAAATAAAGCCAACAAATAGAAAGCCAGAATATGTGAGTTACAACCCACAAAGCCAATGGTAAGCAACGGGCGGAATGTATTCCCAGGTCAACTTTCTGAATGTCCCCAAGGCTGCGACCTAAAAATGGTAAAGCTGAAGGCTCACCAAAATATTTCTACCCATCACTGTGAAACGAACATTATGTTAGAGGAATCCCAGTCTGCCAATTCTATACAATCGCCATATATTCAAAAACAATGTAAAGCCTTCCCGAGCAAGGGAAGGCAAGATGGCCTAGTTATCAGATCTGATAGTTTTCGAGCACCTTAGATTTATTCACAATCTTGTCCAACTGTGATTTTGTCTTTTAAGGACAGATTGTCCGATTGAAAAAATAATACTTCAGACTTTCATTAGTACAGTTGCTTCTAAATGATTTTGTTCTGTCAAAGTCAAAATCAGCTTTATTCGGTGCAAAGGAAAAAAACACCATAAACGCATACTAATACACGTATAATAAAACATTCCTACATTACATCATAATTAGATTATAAGGAATAACAATGTATGAATCTTCAAGCCAGGCGGTAGCGGAATTCAGCAAAATGCTAGTACATGTAAATGCTAATATATATCAAATGTATGATATACAAAGTACCGTTAAAAATAAACCTAAAAGGTCGAAGTCGGATCAAATTTTACGCATTGAGCTGTTCACAGACATAGTATCCAAAAATAAGGTGCTAATGCATATAAGTGCCAAAATATGTAAGGTACAAGCTGCCACAGATTATACGATAAAGTGCTGGTGCTTATAAGTGCATAAAGGTACATAAAGTGCACAATGCCACATCTTATCAAGATAAAAGTTTAAAAGCATAAACTAAAAATAATCATCCTAATTTTCATATAACAATACATCCAAGTGTGCGTAGTCCTTTCTTTTCCTTATTGAAAGTTGTACAAAACGAATAACAGTATTTATGATTTTCACATTTGCCAGACTACAGACAAGATTAAACGCATATTTATAGTTAAAAAGCATGTTTGATAAAAAGAGGGGTTTTAAAACTGATTTCCGGATATCCCTATAAAAACTACAAAAAAGAATAAAATGCAACGTAGATTGTGGGGTTTTACCATCACACTGACAGTTTGGTAATTTATAACACCACTTTTCCGTTCTTGGGAATGCTACTAAATGATGTAAAGTACCCATCCTTAACCTAGTTAAATAAAATCTGTGCTGAATATTCCTTACCAGCGTTAGATATAACTGAATGCCCCTCATGAGCGGGCGTTCATAGTAAGAAACCAAGCTCAGTATTTGAGTGGCAGCCCTTTCTCTTTCATTTTCCATCGCATTTATATATCTCAATTTCAGGTCACTTTTACTAAATTCCTGAATAAGTAAGGGGTTCTTTTATCAATATTGACTTTACATCGTGTTAGGAGGTTAAAAATATGCTCCAGCCATGGTATTTTCATACTAAGGTCAAGGGCTAGGCAATCCATTATTAAATCTTTTGTAAATTTTGTTTCTTCTTTTGCCCACAGCCCTTGCCAAAAGGTAAGGCCAGCCATATTTATTGTGTCACTTAAGTATGGTACCGACAATTCTTTATGCACTATAATGTTTGCTGTTGCTCTTGGGACTGCCATCAATCGTTTTAAAAACTTATTTTCATTGATTTGTAAGGAGACCGTATTTGCTCTCCCCCAAATCGCGGCCCCATAACAGACCCCTGAGACACACTTACTCCGGTACAGAGTTAAAATTTCTCGTATGGGTTTGTTTCTCAATTTCGCGGAAAATCTAAAAATACTTTCCGTGATTCTTAAAAATTTCATATTGCATGATTCAATGTGCATGTTCCATGTACCATTCTGTCAATTAACACGAACTGTCCAACCAATTTACTTTTAAGAAATCCAGTAATATTACTCATAGATTGCCCAAGACAACTTTTGAACCAGATCATTAAATTGCAAATATAGCGCGTTCCACTTCAAAAACAAGCAGTCGATAATTATAGGTTCTTAATACCTACGATAAAAAAACTGAGATAATAGAACAATCTGAGATAACTCGGAGAATAGCATTTTCTGTGGGGCCGACCTTGGCAGGACAGTTTGGACCACTGTGTGGACCACATCATTATGGCTATTTATTTATATTGGGGTTAAGGGGGAGGGAGGATATAAAATCGACGATACGAATATGCCTATTCATATCTACTTTATAAACAATATTTTGAAGCTTTAACAAAAATATTTAACAGTAAAAACGATCTGGTTAAAATAACGAGCAGCCCAGAAATAACGCAACCTACTTCTGAGTAGAAGAAATCTAGCCCTACAATTTCCCTAAGTTACATACGAACCTAACCTTTAATATGCGGACTTTCAATCTAATAGTGACCCCTCGACTATATATACAATTGATTTTATAACATGATCCTAAATTATATATTGGGCACGGAGTGAACGGTATACAAATGACTCGACTGCGCGAGTCTTCTCTTAAGATGCGATTCAGTTGCAGATTGAATGAGGTGGAGAACACACTTGGGCGCCTGTTGGATGGGTGAGCTGCCTGTAGCTACACGCAACATCATCGTCTACAGAGACAGCCAGATGGCGAGGCAGGGGCTTTGGACCGCTAAGCACGTACACAGCGGCCACAAGGCCTGCAATGCACTTCCAGATCCCGTCCCCTCCCTTCTCCGGGATCGTTCTCTGACCTCTTTAACGGAGAGAAACGCCAGTAGCGGGAAAACAAGGTACCAGTCTAGGAAGTGTGCGATCTTTGTGGTGAGATCGTACTGCGCCATCTTGGCAGAAAAGAAAGCTTCAACACCCAAAAACTTTATTAAAGACTGAAAGAGCGACAAAGTCGCGTGAGTAAGGCAGCCGGGCAGTGTCAATATTGGAAGGTAGGAGGGGACTTGTGTGGTCAGTGGAAATAGAAGAAGGGCGAACCTGGCTCGGATGATCGGGGAAAAAAGACCATAGACAAACGAGACGGTACCCTTAAGACTGAAGCCTGAGTAATGTGCCATGACTGTCGCACAAGCCTACTATGAATAGGGTTGCCACCTAACAAGTTTGCCTCCGGTGTTCAGTCGGTTTAAGCTCCTTTTATCTAGACGCCCAGTTTGTTCAGGTGCGCGTGCGCTTGGTGAAATCTTGCGTACTGACTTGTCTTGTGAAACCTGGCTGTATTTCTCAGCTCCCCGCGTGTGCCAGTCAGCAGCCTGAATTAACTTCAGCCTTGCGCGTTCGTGTGTTTTGATTCTGAGAAGCGCGTTTTAATGATGGAATGCAAAGAGGTCATACAAATAATTGGGAGAGGGCTAGACTGCCGACTTTTGAGCTGGGAAACCAAGGGCCCCTGCGTGCCTGCACCTGTAGACGCTGAGGGCATATCTGGCGTTTCCCTTGCGGGAGCGAGCAGCAAGGCGCGATAATTGCTGACAGATGGCACCACTGCTCGCTCCCGCAAGGGAAATGCCAAACGTGCATGCGTTGCAATAGAAAGCAATGCAAAACGTGCACGCTTTTAGCCAAAATGCTGATCGATTCCAAAAGGTCCCCTCCTGAGCAGCGCATGTGCGCTGCTTAGGCGAGACCTAAAAACCACCTTTACCTAAAGGTGCGTTAATAAATTCTGAGTTCAGAGAGACCAAACTCGATTTTCCTATCATGTCCCTATGGGAAGTTACACATGTAAACATGGTACAGTGCAATCCCAATGATAAACCTATGGGACTTAGCCTTTCAACAGTGAAAAATGAAATACACTGTATTTCACTATCAGGACATTTCACACACACTAGCACATGTCCTACCTTTCACATACCCTGCCCACCAGGGTACCTTGAGCCTACCTTAGGGGTGCCTTACATGTAAGGAAAGGGAAGGATTGGGCCTGGCTAGTGGGTGCTTTTACCAGGACAACATGGCAGTTTACAACTGCGCGCTGTCACCACTGGTCCTTCCTCAGGATTGGTTTGTTGCTCTGTTGGATCCACCTCTTGATTTTCCCAAGCCTTAATAGCCGTAATGGCACAGGTCAGTGGGAGGATCAAGTGAGGAAGGAAAGGATGGGGACAGCAGGGAGGGAGACCTGTAAATGAGAACAACAATATAAGTAACGTGTCTTCACCCTTACTGAGCATACACTAGACAAGGAAATAATCAATGCCAAACACTATCCCTAGTACCTGTAAAACAAAAGAATGACACCCATAGGTGGAGATACGTCTCCAATGCTTATGTCGTTGGTGTAAGAACACCTGTTTCTTTGTTGTGGCTGTAGGGTGGGAACATGGAGAAAAGACAGTCATAGAACATAGATTACATATGCACACACCCAATGTTGCGAGACTGCAGTAATAAAGAACACACACTAAAGTTACTAACAGTAACCTATCCCTTCTAGACTCTACTAAGCCTCACAGGGATTGAGCGTAGTCCTATACCACTCAGAGCTACCCCTGTTAAAAATAGAGCCAGAAAAGACAACAACAGCATGAATCTCCTTGGGCAATAAATCATATCAAGTTATAACACGGGCATTTAAAGTCTTGTTATGGAGCATGGTTAATGTCACCTTGGTTTCCACAAAAAAACGATGAAGAACAAACAAGGGTGAAGGGGTAGGAGGAAATACCAGGAAGCAAAGTTTTACAGCGTGACTCAAACTCCGTCACTCCGTCACCGCTGTTTTCAAGAGAATGCAAAGTTCAAAGAATGACTGTTTAAACCACCCGGCATCTCCAATAGAGGGAAGCAGTGTCACTGCTGATTGTGATGCCTGGGATAAGAGAGAGTAAATACATGGGGCAGTCAGGCACCCTCCTCCACACGAGCGCGGCGGCGCTCCCCAACGGAGGACTGAACCAGCGGAGTCTTTGTTGCAGAGGCAACTGACACCTTCCTCCGCACGAGCGCAACGGCGCTCCCCAACGGAGGATGGTAAACGAAGGAACAAGGGATACGGGAGAGTCGGTGCGCAGCACCCTTACCAGACCTCCCACGACGAACAGGACGCCAGCAACACCTCCGGGTACGAAGAATTTCCGACGCTCTGCATAGCGTCATGTCCGCTTTTATGGGCGTTTCTACCTACATAACCAGCGCGCTTGGCCTCATGGGACTTGTAGTCCTGAATTCGCCCGGCCTCAAGGAAGTGGCGTGGAGCCATAAAAATTCACGGAGCCTTCAGCGTCAATTAGGGAGCTGTAGCGCGCTCGATGTAATGCGTGCACAACACGCGCACAGACACTACAGTGGTAGGTCTGAGTTACATTTACAGAGCTACTCATGTGGGTGCAGAACCAGTGCTGCAAGCCCACTAGAAGCATTTGATTTGCAGGCCCTGGAACACACTGTGCACTTTACTAGGGACTTACCAGTAAATCAAATATGCCAATCATGGATAACCAATCATTTTCACAATTTACACAGAGAGCATACGCACTTTAGCACTGGTCAGCAGTGGTAAAGTGCCCAGAATCCTATAGCCAACAAAATCAGGGTCAGAAAAAATAGGAGGCAAAACGTTTGGAGATAAACCTGTCAAAAGGGCCAGGTCTAACAGGTATTTTGTGCACAAAGTGGTGAATGAACTCAGGACTGAGGAGCAGAAAGAGTGTGTGAGAAAGAGAGGAAGAAGGGGAGGGCAAATCACTTCATCTCTCTGTGCCTAACAAACTACAAACAAATGAATATGACCTTACATAATGTAGCTGGTGCTCACGTAAGCGCTCCAATACCTTCGGGTGGAGTTTGCTCCATATAAAGCTTCATCAACAAAGAGTGGGGTAAAGAGAAGGGGGAGAGGGTGCGACAAACAGTAAAATATAAGTCTGGACAAAAAGGTTGGATGAAAAACAAGCGCAGGGGCAAAGATATTTCTCAGGAGCCTGTTACTGGTGCTGCCTAAAGTCTGGCCTGCCAAATATCAAGGCTGCCTAGTTTAACTTTCAAGTCAAGCATACCTTTTAAGCTTTGAAGCAGCTTTGCCGGTGAGGCTCTCAAGCCATATTTAACAAAATAGTGTTTATTTTATACATGGTTTGTGTCTTGCTTCACTCTCTTTTTGCATCTCTAAAACTGTGGTCAGGAGAAGATACAATTTCTAACACCAATATTAGTGTCCATTCTCGTGGGGCGTTTGGGGGGACACTTAAGACAAAAAAGGTCTCTCGCGCAATAACCACTCCACGCTGTTGTTAAGCGTAAAAGGCCATTTATTAGGACCAGGCTGCACAACAAAATACATAACCAATAAACACCAAATAACCAATAACAATCCCCAGCATCAATCTTTTCATCCACTCACTCCCTTCACGTAACTCCCAACTCGCCTCTCATTCCACTCCATGACCCTTTCAGTTCTTCATCCACTTCTTCACTTCTCTTCTAGCATCCTCCCCTATATCACCTATCATTGCACTCATGCATCCGGCCCCCACATCATTCACTCTTCCCCCCCCGAGGGATGGGTGCGCCCGTCAGTGACTCCCCCACCCCTCCCAAGTAACGCCAAACACCTGCAACCTGTCCTAAACTGGCACTCTCTGCCTACCCAGCTCCTGAACCCTAGTAAACTGTAGGGTGGGCGGGTGGCCTTCCAATTAACCCCTAACCCTCCCAATGGTGCCGGAATGCAGGAAGAGGAAGTTGCCTTCCTCCCCTGCATTCTTATACCCCTCCCTAAACCCCAGCCCCTAACCCCAGCCTAGTCCTTCCTGCGTGAAAGACCCCGGGGGAAGACTAGTCTGCGACTTCGCTTCCCCTGGGGCCCACCAATCTATGGCACAAGGACGCAAAGCCACCGACTTTGCTGACAGTCGTTTGCTTTTCCCATCTTTTTGGCAAAAACCATTGAAAGCTGGCTATGAGTGTGAACGCATGGCTGCCATCTTCAATGTTTTTGCTTTACTTGATAACAAACATCTCTCCAAGATGGCAGCTGCCTAGTGAGAGTGTCACAGTGTGAGAGACTAGGTGTCACAAATTGGAAGGCAATACTCTGAGCACTCCTCTTCAAACATATAATATTTCAACCACCCGTCATTCAGAGAATCATCAAAGCTTTTCGGTTAAAAACACGATTTTGCAGCGTTGGCAGATAAAGGCTAGGATGTGGATGCAAAAAACAATTAAGTAGGTAAAGAAGGATATATCAGCTTTTAGGCTTAAAGAAATACAGCGAATACAGAATTCCTTAACTACTATGTGCACGATCAACAATGTTGCAGTGAAACCTAGATAAACAGCATTACTGAGGAATTGTAACCTGCAGTCTGCACGATCAACTGTACTCCAGTGAAATCCTGAGAGATGTATGCCAATCTTACCTACACAGCTAATTAACAAGCAACACCCATTGATGCAGAGAAGGTACGGGGAATGTAGCCATGGGAGCACAGTAGGGAGCAATCCAGGTAAACAAGCCCATATGTAACTGATGAACTGGCGAGGGGTGTTAAAAACAAATGCACCACTCTATCAAAAGGATCAGTGACGTAACTAAAATTGCGGTGGGGTTTGGGAATCAAACGTGGAACCTATAACAGCCGTGAAGCATTGTCCTTCGAGGAGAAAAAGACACCACCACCATTTATTACTAGACAACGGGTGTGTGGGCTGACCAGCCTGGAAGCTTGCATGGGATGCTCCATTCATCTGCTGAAAAGGCTGGACCTGCGGAGCTCGATATGAGGGAAGGAGGGAATAATTGAGGGGTAAAGATGTTGGTGTGAGGACTCAATTTCTGCGCCGATCACAGGCTACCTACTGCTGACCTAAAGGACTCAAGTGCCTTTTGCATGTGGAAGCGACAGAAGTAGGAGAGTGATTGAGTGGCAGGAAAGCAAGATTGCGGCGTGGAGGAGAGTGATTTGCAACAGCAAACACTATGGGCGGAGCAGCAGTGTGGGACAGTAACACAGATCAACAACACCAACACTTCCGCATACCCCAGTGACTGGTACATCACTTCCTTTCGAGCTTGGAAACCAAAGTTAGCTGCACCCAAACAACATGGCAGTCCCCTAATGATGTATGAGCAGTTTTTTTTCAGATATAGGCAGGGCCTTCAGAGAGGCAGGATGAATGTATCAGAGCCTGTTCCTTCCGCGGAAGTACATTTTAAAATGTTGAGGAACACTGTGCATGGTTCGCCCCAATTTCACTCTATATAAAATTGTAAAACAAAAAAAAACTGTAAAAATTTTTTTAAACCTCTTTTGTGCTGTACATCCACATTTGAAAAGAGGCAATAAATTGCACTAACCTTATTAACTCAGTTTTTGCACAGAATCAAAACTTTACTGAATCCGCCCCCAGATGTGTGCCGTACGTTCACATTTGAAGAGGTAATAAACTACATTAAATATATCGACTCCATTTTTGCACAGAAGTAAAACATTACTGAATCTGAACACAGATGTCCCTAGCAGGAAATAAAAAAGTAGTCCCCAAAGGAACATATTAGCACCAGCAGGGAAGGAAACTGTAGTCGGCCGGTGCTCCTGAGCGAAAAACGGAAGTGATGTATCGGAAGCACCAACCAATGAGGAGCCACCAAAGAAGAGTGACGCAGAATCAGCCTATGGTAAGCAGCACGAGGGATTACATGATGCATAGTGACTACAACAGGTCTTGCATACAGCGCATGTACGCTGTTGCTCAACCAAAAAGTAGGGCGGTAGGGAGGAAGCAACGTGAAAGGGAGGGGAAGCAACATAGAGGGAGGGCAGCAGGTGTCAGGGCCCAAAGCAATATTGAGAGTGGGCTGACGGGGACAAAGCAACATGCTCGAAGTAACACAGAGGGCGACGCAACACAGAGGGCGGGTGGGGTCCCAAACCAACATGGTTAAATAGTACACGAGGGAGACTGCTGGAAAAGACATGCACTCTAATTGAGCGCTTAAACAAAAAAAGAAAAGTAGCACTCAAAAAGGGAGTAGGGGAAGGATACAAGTACTTACACCACTACGGCCCACTGTAAGTAACCAAATGTTTCATAAGTGAGACTTCAAAAGAAAAATGCCATTGCCTCTCACAGCTAAATATTGCCACATTTTTAATGTTTCTTTATGTATTTTTTTCTTACATTTTCAGTGCAATGGATCTGTAATGTTTGGAAGCTTTTCCACTTGAAATAAAATAAATATCTTTTAACTGCATTTAATTGTTCACTTATGCTATGTTTGCCTAGCCTTTACATTGCTTTACCTGGGTATCCACCTTTGATACGTCTTCGGAAACAAATGAACACACCAGGATAATTTATAATGCAATAAAAGCACAAACAAGGCACCAACATTCAATCCATATGCCAAGTCCACCTTTGTGTAATGTCACAAGGCGCCACCACTAAACAAACCTGCTTCAAATAACAGTTTATGACATTTTGGTTAGGGTCTTTTCCAGAATGTCAAACAGCATTATTTTAGATGTCCGATCATTGAGGAGGTGGTCTCTTCGAAGGAGCCTCTCTGTGTTCCAAGCCCTTGGACCCTGGAACGTTGCCATGATGTCTAGTGTTTGGCGCTAATCTGGCAGTAATCTCATTATTACAGTAAACACTTAGAATTGACTGCACTATCTAAGGCAGGCACGTTCATACTGAGAGGTTGGGTATTAATAGAACAATCCACCACATGGCTGCTTCCTGCTGGATTAAATAGATGCATCATAGGTTTCCTGTTGTATATTTCATCTCAGGGGACAGGATGTGTATTACCAATAAGGAACTGCACATGTGACGGGACTGACAGTATTCACAACATGCAGGTTTGCCCGATACTCTGCTTCCGAGCGCTACCAGCACATGTTGACATAACTGATCCATAAATACACTTTGAGGTATACAACCTCCTTACTCTCCATCTTCAGGCTGCCGCCTCCCTCTGAGCACAGTGTACTCTGAGGCACATGCGTGTTTGCTTTATTCTCTATTATTGTGTGTCTGCGACTTGCTGACCCCTCCAATCTCAACCACCTCTTTGAAACCATAAGCCTGCAACCTAGCAACACCCAGTCTCCTTTAGTTTACCTGGTAGTCCCACCAATCATTCGCATGAAGTCCCACTAATGATAACATCTGGCTCCGACAACGAAGGAACTGAAGTAAATAAATGGACTTGTTTCCTTGACAGCACAAGTCTATTCCCAGTAACCACCAATAAACTATGGCACTAGACTAACCACTAACCTTGGGTTGCAGAGTAGCATATCACCCTCTATAAAGGCTTTCACTGCCCTGTCCGGTGTAGTAAGCACTATATAAATGCAATTACAATCAATAGCCGTGGTGACGTCATGACGTGTTGAATGCAGTGCGCATGTCGCCAATATACACTGTGACATCATTAAGGTGATACATGGTGGTGCCCTACTCAACCATTCTATAGGCACTCTGTCTCCCAGTGTTCTGTTCTGAGGATGCTGGAGCAACCCATCAGGTGCCAAATACTATCAAATGACTAGTTAAGTAACTTTCTATCCAAACAAACCCCTAGTGGGGGAATGGGTAACATCCATCGCACTTTGGTGCCTATGACTTGTATTTTTCAATACTGCCTTGCGGAAATGGTAAAGGCTCCTCTCCCAGGTGGCAGATACACTCACCCATTAGTTTTGTCTTCTGATTTTTAGAGGGATTTTGAACCATAACTTAACCAGCTGAACCAGCGCTGTATCAACATTTCATAGCATGTCGTGTGGCAGCAGTATGAGTTTGGGTGTGTGTTGCAGTGAAATACAGTGGCACACTAAACCCTCTTTTTAATATCTATGGATAAAAGAACAGATTGTACAGATCACACACATTTCCTAAAAAGCATAAACGCTGCCTGTCTACTCCTGGGTCCTTCTAACAATGGGTTTGCAGTGCACTAACCCTTATTAATGGCCAAATGTGATTTTCACACAGGTTCTTGGCTTGAGCACAAGAAAGCATGATCTTTCACTATACCAGGCTGATATGTATAGATCTACTGGCTGGACTTTCTTTACACACCTCTCTGTACCTACACACAGCCTGGACACACTCACATGAACAGGGAGTCATCATTAAGCAGGTACGTTTAGAGTACATATGTCCTAAAGAAAGGTGCAGATCCTTTCAGGGCTAACGACAGAAACCTAGCGCCATGATATACTTGAAGCCCCTTTCGATGCCCACTTTATTTTAATTGTGCCATGCGGAGACCAGGCATTGGCATCACTCAGACAACTACTGGCCCTCTTATCCACTGTCTTAGTTGTTGAGGGTATAGTCTATAAAGCCTAGCCTTTTCAATCTGTATATGAGATGTAGACATCAAGACACTGAGAGAACTCTAACAGCTATAGAGTTGCAAGACCTCCCTGTTACTGGGAAACCAACCACACTCCAATGTGAAGCCGTCCGATGATGAAGCATGCCACCCAGCTGGGTGATGGCTTGAGTCCTTTACCTTAACACTACTGAGTTTTGTGTCTGGTCATACTAATGTCCATGAAACATGATTGCTAGTAAGACTCCCAGTAACCTTGTAGTGTTTCCTGAAAAGAAATCTTCAGTATTGTTGAGTTATTACAGGTATATGGAGCATATGCTGGAGATCACAGGATTTTCGCCCTCCTCCTCCGTGAAGCTGATTTACTTCTATGAACAGGCTCACACAGTGTTTCAGAATAGTACACACATAGGTATTTTTCACACACATAAAAATACATCTCCACTGTTTGATATTAGGCAGCCGTAGCTTATTTTATTAAATCAGCCATAAACCTCTGAAGTAGCTGGTGAAACACGACACTTATAACTTGCTGCCAATACATTGGGTACACAGTTTGAAATGTGAGGAATAAGTGTAGTGGTCTCGCCAACGTGTACAGCAGACAAAGTAGACGTAGCCGAGTTGTAGTTGATGTAGTTTATTCAGTAGTTACAATGAGCTAGAACAAGCCCCACCAGGAGCAGCCTCCTAGCTGCTCAGCCCATCTTCCCAACTGTCTCACACACACACACAGGCACCCAAGCATTCCACTCACACTAACATTCTACGCGGAACACTCACACTGGCTGAGCAGCTAGGTACAGGATGAAAGGGAACATTTTAACATGAACAGAGGATACTACACATCCTCTCCCTTTTACACTGAAAATTAATAAGACCCAAACTAAAATGAAAACAACTATACACACAAATGTACAAGAGATGTAAATAGTCCGTAAACCCAGGGATGCATGATGGAACACACCACGAGAGGGAAAACAGACACACAAAGGAGGAAAGAAGGACGAAAGGATAGAAAAACACTCTAACACCATCCTCCTCCTTTAGTAGTGAATAAAGAAAAAAAAGTAAGAAGACCAAGAAAAACTCACATACACCAAGTGAGAATAACGCACAAGACAGAAGAAAAGGGTAAACTTAACCCAGACTAGAATACAATGGGTGGAACGACACCCAAGGAAGTACTCCTCACGTGAGAAGACTGTGGCGAAAACACCATACGCCATCCCTCGTGTGAGGGACACTGTGGGACTAAAACCCCAGTGGAAAAAAACGATGATTGGGACTGACACCCAAATGTACAGATTACATCACATGGGACTAACCCCCAAGGACTTGTGCAGCATGGGAATACAGATGCAGCACAGTGTGGCATCACAAGAGGACTGCCCACACACATGACAACGTACAAGGAAGTGAAGGGACTGACACCCAACACCAAAATAACAAAGGTGGGACTAACACCCCCTTTAAACTAAGTAAATAGGACTAACACCCATTACTACTGACATAGGTGGGACAATAACCCCCTATAAACTGCGTAAATGGGAAAACACCCCATAACCCCACAACAAGCGGGTTGACCACGAAGAGGCGGAGACTAATAACCAGGAAATGGGGCTGAAACCCATCCCAAATGTAAGTAACTGTGAACGTGGGGCCATGGGACTAAAACCCACTCCCATCCCTAGACAGGGATAAAATATCTGAAACAAGAGGAAATGGGACTAAAACCCACTCCTATCTCTTCGGCAGGGATAACACTGTCTGAAACATGGGAACATGGGACTAAGACCCACTCCCATCCCTAGGTAGGGATACAACAACTGAAAAGAAGGAAAATGGGACTGAAACCCACTCCCATCCCTTAAGCAGGGATACAATGTCATAAAGAATAACCAGAAAGATCTTATGTACATTTGAAATTTAAAACAACAATGTTGGCATAAAGCAATCACAAGTCACTGTAAATTGAAGTCTCTTTTTCCTGTAAAAGAAGACAAATTAGCGTAAAAACTTTTAGAGACATGTTCCTCAAAACTTGTATAAAAAAATGTCAATGGTGTGCCTGTCACCGCGATCCTGAAGGACATGCGGTCTAAATCACCAAAGAGTACTTGAAAAGAAAACTGACGCACACGAAACTTGAGCAAGAATGATACAATGCTGCAGAGGAGACTCCTAACGAATACTGAAGAGCAGAACATATTTAGGAATACAAACTCGCCACACGATATGGCAGCAAAGTTCAGTGTCCAGAGTCTGAACCAGAGTATTCAAACTCACCACAGCGCGCCGAAACTGTCCAACGTTGCGCTTACTTGTAAAGCGTTGCAGCGAAAGCCATCGTCTTGAACTAAAATAAGCTTTATTTTTCAAACCTCCATGCGTAGCGAACCAATCCTTGAACTATGGCTTCATAATCCATGTGGAACTGAACCATGAGGGGAGAATAGCGGTGAGTACGCCGCGACGCTCGTGATCTTCTCCAAATAAAAAAAACTTTATTTTGAAGCAATGCGTGGTTGACAAAAGGATGAGGTAATACACACTGCAGTCCATAACAGCATGCATAGAGTGGCTGCAGGCTCCAGCCACAAGATGGCGGCACGCACAGGAGACGCACGCCGAGAGGCTCACGGTGCGCTCCTGCTTCCAAACGTCCTTTGGCAGCCTCATCGATCGTGCAGTAAGAAGACGTCATGGAAGGTTGAAGAGAGGCTCCGCGCGGCAATGGTGAGTTGCGCGAGCCAATTTTGAAATCAAAAACGATGCACAACTGTCATCACCAACAGGCCTCGTAGCACAGTGAAAAAAAAACGTTTATAGCACAACTGTCATCACAACCAGGCCTCATAGCACAGTGCAAAAAAAAAAACGTTTATATCTATTACTTAAAGTCTCACTTTGGTCACAGTGTAAGTCTCCTCTCTTGAAGAATGCAGGGAGACCCGCCGATATCCCTAATGCGCCAGTAGTTAATTAAACAGGGACAAGTGGGGTTCACACCGGTTCTGCGCTAGTACAGAGGAGCGCTAAGAAGACAGTCTTATGTAAGACAGAAGCAGCACACTACGCACTGGAGACAAAAACACTGGCAGCCACAGATTACCTTATTCCTTGAAGAGGCACTGTAGTGGCGTTGTATACTCTTGTTGTGACCTTGTAGACTTTTGATTTTTGCACTATAGCCATTTGTAGAAGCGTAGGATCTTTACTAGATGTTGTAGATGTATAGAAACAGACACAACACGCCTCAGCTGGGCTGTCCGGTGTAGTGGACACTGGTGGGGCTGCGAGGCGTTCTTAACTGGTTTCTTGCTTGACTGGTTTCTTTTCTTTTCCTTGAATTTCTTGATACTTGTTTCTTTTTTTTATTTAGATGTAGTAGGTTCTTTCCTACAGGTAGTCCAGCTGCAATCCACATCCTTATTTTGCATCCAACGACTTTTAGCGTGAGATGAGCTCCAGATCGTCGCCATAAATATGTAGTGGTCTCGCCAACGTGTACAGCAGACAAAGTAGACGTAGCCGAGTTGTAGTTGATGTAGTTTATTCAGTAGTTACAATGAGCTAGAACAAGCCCCACCAGGAGCAGCCTCCTATCTGCTCAGCCCATCTTCCCAACTGTCTCACACACACACAGGCACCGAAGCATTCCACTCACACTAACATTCTACGCGGAACACTCACACTGGCTGAACAGCTAGGTACAGGATGAAAGGGAACATATTAACATGAACAGAGGATACTACAATAAGACATGATAGACATTAGGGCCGTTTGAAAGTGACAACACTTCTTGCAAACGTTTACATCATGACAACATTGCAAGTGATCAGCTTGGCGTAACTTCCTTTTTCTAACATTGTTGTCAAAATATATTCAGCAGAGCGGAGCGAGGGTCACGGCCCCCCTCGTCGCCAGTGTGGCGTTCGGCTAGCGCCAGGAGCAGGTGAGGCCTAGCTGGGGACAATGCAGTGTTCGGGGGCATAAATCATGGGACACGCACACAGCTTGATATTCTCTGCAGAATAACCCACGTGCGGGTCCTCCCTTTTATTATACCCCGCAGGCCACACCTGGCTCTGCGGATGTGGTGTACATAGTATTCGGCTTGCTGGCCGGAACACAGGACCGCTAACCACTACACCGTGGACTCATGATAGAATGAAGCATACTCAAGAGACCCAGAGACCCCAGAGATATCCAGCAGCAGAAGAAAGGGGCTGTGACCTTCATAAATACATCAGTGCATCGTCACAGAAAAACACTACTGCGCTTTCTGTGCCATAGCCAGGCCAAAACTGAGGGTGTAGTGGAACGAGGAGTGATGTCCATTAATTCCATCTTGCTGTTGGCCAACTACTACCCTCTCTGCAAGTTTGACAAGTTAGTAAGTTAGGTGTAGTTGCATAAGTTGTTTACATCCAGGCTTGTTTTTTTTATAAAGAAATGCTATTACTAGACCGTCCTATCAGGAACAAAGTTTGACAAAGGAGTACATAGTAAACAGGTGCATTTTTTGAGGACCCGGGTGATGGGCGTAAGCAAAGGCAAGAGTTCAAAAGTGGTCATCATCAGTGTCGGAATGATGTGCAAAGGGGCACTAGGACCCGGCACAGGACGAAGGGAGGGGTAGCCACTGGACACCACTTCTGGTCAGTGAAGGGAGACGGGGCATTGCATGGGAGTTGGGGAAGTGGACAGAGGTGCCTGCGTGCAGCCAAGAGTACGAGTAATAAAGAAGTGAAGCAACTTACCGACCTGCGTCTGTGTGCAGTCTTTGGGAGCCAGGGATGACGCAGGGACATTACAACTGGTGACACAAAGGTGGGATTCCAAACAGCCACCAAACGCGCATGCCCGTGTCTCCCCGACAAAGAAAGAAACGGACCTAGGAGCCCACACTGGACCCTCGGCACCCTGCTCCGTCAGAAAAAGAGAAGCCCATGATGAACTATGGAGCCAGGAGCCCAACCTGGTCCGCAGGAGGGAAGAAGCGACGCCGGGAACCCACCCTAGCCGCATTACATGCCAAAGCGGTAAGCAAAAGTCCTGCGCGACTGCCACCAAGCAAGCGGTGCACACCGGTGTGACTGCAGCCGCCCGCCGGCCCAACTACAGAGGCCTGAGCCTCCCTCGGAGATTCCAAGAGGAAACTTAAATTTCGCAAGACCTCGGCGGCCCTTACTGAGTCAGGTGGGCCAGCCAATTGTGAGGCAAAGAGCGCGGTGGCCATTTTAGAGTCAGGTATAAAGGAGGAACACGGGGCGTGGCTGACCGTCTAACATGGTGGACGTGTCCTGGTGAGGCTCCGGACCCTCGGGGGGTGGAGGCCCTGTATATCGCACATCCTGCAGGTCCCCACCGAGTCCGACCCCCGGCATGTGCTGCTGATTGCCTCCACCGAGATTCTCGGCCGGGGGGGCCCGGGCAGACAACGAAATACGAAGAGAGGCTGGCGGAGAGCGGCGCCGCGAGCGGCCTGCTGAAGAGGCGGGGCCCAGACCGGGGCTCGATTTATCCACACGCCGGGCGGAACACGGCGTGCTTGGAGGTCCTGGGTGAGCCGAGGAACTGGTGTGCTGCCCGGCGGACGTCTGCCTCGGGGGCTGGATGGTGCGGTGAATATCCCCTGTGACGGCGCAGACAGACATCCCTGATCGCCAAACATCGCCCTGTGGTGGGCTCCGGCGGTGAGTGGGGCATAGCAGATGGGGGCCGGTGGGGACTGTGAGCCGGCCCTCCGGATCGCCTAAAAACACAGCGCAATGGGATCTGCACACTGAGCCGGGAGGGAGCACTGCGAGGAACAGAGGCGTGCCCCGACGCATTCCACGGAGCGCGGGCGCTAGTGGCCAGCTCTGGCGCCTTTCCCCCCTACCAGTTACCCACACAACGGCGCGGCTCTGTGGGTCCGGTGCAGCCTGGACGCATATCGGTCCCCGAGGCGGGCCGCTCGACTGGGGCTCTGCGGGGGCTGCCCCCAAACGCCACGGCATGCCGGCCCGGATTGGGCATAGAAGAATGGAGGGGCTGGCTCTATGAAGGGGCCTGAAAGGCCGCAACGACGAACACACTGCTTGTATGCTGGAGGGCCCCAGGGCGCAGGAGGGACCGTTTTGAGCTGCTCGGGGGGGGGGCGCAGCTCTGATACGAGGATGCTGAAGTGCATGTAGAAGGGACCTGGTCTACCCGCCGAATTGCTGATTCATGAGATCCGGCGTAGGCAGTCCCTGGCGGCGCACCCTGTCTTAGTCTTTGGACGGGCCTATTCGGCTTGGTGAACACGCAACTAAAGGAGTGCTCTGGACTAGATTGGGGGTCTCTCTTTCCCCCCCTCCGCCCCCCCGGAAGTGGCAAAGGACAAACCCCATACATATTGCCCCTCGCAGACGACATGGGCAGGCTAAAGGGAAAGCAACTGGACGGTCATCCCCAGGCGGGCGGACACACTACCGTACCTGAGGCCTGCGGCAGGCCCCGTCTCCAGGAGCGGGCTCGACGGACGACGCAGAGCAGGCCCCGGACAAGCTAGACTTAATCCTACGGGGAGATCCGGGACTCTAGATCGGCACTGGAACAACAAATAGGGTCCCTAGCCTCTAGCCTTATGCTGCTCAAGGCTGACCATGGCAAGCTGGAGGACACGGTTAAGGAACAAGGAAGAACCCTAGGTGACCTGGAACCTCGCGTCACTACCACGGAAACGCATTTACAACGCCTACAACA